>JASDQU010739852.1:205635-249797 GCA_032191745.1 Picea mariana
ATAATAGGACTCACAAAATAGCTAATGCAAAACTAACTAAAATTATTATAGAATTTAAAATTATCACTTTCCAAAAATAGCCACTGGAATAATTAATCTTTAACATAAAAACAATTTCTAAATTCAACCTGGCATGGTTAGAAGCAAATGTTTAATGGGTAGAAGCAAATATTTAATGGTATTTCCGTTTTTTTATAAATCTTTGTGAGTGGGAGATTAAGGATAAAATATTTTGTTTGCAACCTGTTCATCTATTCATGTTGAAAGAAAGCAAGTTAGTAAACAAATCTATACCATTAAACACGACCTTAGCTATGATGTGAAGAATTATCTTGTTATCTACTATTTTGAGGGTTTCATGACATCTTCGCTAGTTTAAAGATAGACCCGATGCAAGGCATAAATGCTTTGCAAAGATACAATCCATGAAGATGAGAAGTGGTGTTTTACTGTTTAGAACAGGGTAGATCCTTCTTTGGTGGTCTGCTCCTAATCCTAATACCATATTCAATGTTCCTAAATTGACATTCAATATGTGCATGCTTCAGTATTAAATGAATCTGTTGGACCATGTGCAGTAGTGTAAAATCATTTAATTTCTCTATATTGCAATTATGAAACTCAGTCACTAATGACATTGACACGTTTGCAGAAAATAGTGCTGAAATTGTAGGTGATTGTGAATATTGCAGGGGTAGGGTATATTGCAGTGGATATGAAGGAGAAAGACGTACTGGGAAAGTAAGTCTTTCTTTTCTCACAAGTCCACTCAAGAAATTCTTCTGCATGGAGCCAATAAGCATTGGCCCTGGCAAAGAAGAGAAAATTGTGTGGTTGTAATGCAGTAGTGGTGGAGGAGAAGAACAAGGACAAACACTACTTCAGGGATGAAGAAGATGTCAAATATGCAGTAGGAGTGGAAGAGAGAGCATCGACACCATCGGCCATCAATAATATCTTATTATGCCAATTCCCAGCGCTCTCGTCCATCACGTTTTCAACAAAATGAACCTTGCAGATAAGAAAGCAACGGAGGTTGCCCCTAACAAGTAGAAGTTGCTATGGGTGTGAGAGAAAACATACAAAGTGGGTCTACTTATGCACATGCATATAGTGTCACAAAGAGGATATAAGTCCCATCCAAATCTTCATTTACCAATCACAAAAAGAATTAAAAATATATGAAAATACTAAAAAGATTTTTAAATTTGGAAAATATTCAAATTAATAAAATTAATTTAAAAACTTTGTAAAATCATAGAAGAAAAAAATCATAACCCATTATTATTGTACTATACTAATTAAAAAAAATACAACAAGTTAAAAATTTAATATAATTGAAAATTATCTATCACTTTCAAAGTATATAGAATATGTTATAAATATTTGTATATATAATATGTTATAAATAAAAAATATTTAGACAAATTCATTATTATTAAGTTAAAGACAAAATACATCATTTCATGCAATAATTAATTGACTACCCTAAATCTTATATTCAATAGATAGTATCCAACCCTTTGTTATTTTGGAAGGATAACAAAACAAAACTATGCACTCCCCATTGAACTATCATTTGTAGAACTTATTTTATAATGTCTATGTATTGAAAAACGTTCATCCATGATGGCATTAACCATACCAAGAATGAGGGATACTTATAAGTTCCTCCATTTGTAGCCATCTTTCAAAACCATCTTCCCTCCCCTACTTCCTTCATTTGTATCCATCTTCCAAAACCATCTTATGTATTTAATTTTGAAGTCACATATATGTCCTTTTTCATTTTTATGAATTTCCTCATTTTCATTGGTTTGTTATCCCTACCGACATAATCCATATAAGAATCATATCCTTCAAATCATAGAAAAAGGAAAACCACTTATTGTCAAGTATTTAATCAATATTACTTAGAAAAACCTTCCATGGATAGTTTTAAGGATATGACAAATTTTTTTTTTTAATGGAATATTGAAAAACCCTCTAGGTACTTTTCATGCTCATGAATTTCTTGATGACATTCTTATAATATAAAGATTATGGCATATTAGAATTTATATGTTGTTATCAACTACTTCTCTCAACCAATGTGGTTGGAGGTTATATTTTTCACTAGACCACTTCTCTCAACCAATGTGGTATATTAATTTTTGTATAGAGAAGTATTTATCTCATAGAAACAATTGCAAGACACACACATGTTATTGTTGGAGAAATTTCTATTTTTGACATACTAGTTCAGTGGCAGTTAACTGACTAGTTCTATTTTAGATCATCACTATTATGATATTATGCATGCATGCAGTCTACTATTATGGAATGTTATATCCTATATATTAGTGTATTTCACTCATTCATTGTATCATATTGATCATAATCTATGTATCAATCATCAACTCATTGGAGTAGTGTGAATATATTTTCTCATTCTTCCATATTGAATATCTCTTCCTTGATAAAGTTTGTTTGTACTTTATTTAGCTAGATCTCCTGCACAGGTTTCAATGAAACATTGACATGGTATCAAAGCTACGATGCTTGGAGCAAGCCAGATAAGCCAAAGAATAAGGAAAATCAGAGTTTCGGTGAGCAAAATCCGAGTTCATACCTTTCTGCAGTGATTTCTCCCAAAATATTAACATTTTAAGGAAAAGGCTTGCACAAGAAGTAAATCGACCCATTATGAAAGTGGGTTTTGAACTGTTTGCAAATATTCCTCATCATTTACTCAGAACATAAGCTAGAATATTGCCTCCTGAAACTGATATGAATCCATGGTCGTACCTTTCGGCAGTGATTTCTCCCAAAATATAAACTTTCTGAGGAAATGACACCCATTATAAGTAAATCGAATCATTCTACAAGTTTCGTTTCAAGATATTCCTCACTATTTTCTCATCAAGTAAGTCAAAATATCATCTCTTGAAACTGATATGAATTTTCACTTAAGGTGTCTGTTCTACAATGATTTCATAGTTTTTCACTTGCAAATTGAAAGTAAATTTTTAGGGGTTCTCAAAAACAGTGGGAGAGATCGATAAGACATGTATTATACATTTATACTTGGTGGTAATCCTCACAAAAGAAAATGATTTTGATTTCAATCCCAAGGGATAATTCCAACTCACAAGGAAAGGATTGTACAACTTGATGATGGGGACAGAAACAAAACCTACATCAGCAATTGAGAAGATGAGATGGCTGAACGTAAATGATGAATCCACATGAATTACTCTTGAATTGATTTCAAATGATCTATGGTTTCATGCTATGGCATTCAAGACTCCAAATGAGATCTGGAGCACCTTGGAAAGTTTGCTTGAAAAGTAGGATGAGATGAGAGGTCATATGCGTCAGGTAGAGTTTAATACTTGGATCCTAAAAGTTTTGATAATGTACATGATTTCTTTACTAAGTTTAAATCTTTTATATTGAGATTAGAAACTTTTTGTATTGATAAGTCTAAACAAGTGGACCAACTTATTCTAAAAATCTTGGCCAATCTAGGACCAGAATATCTTGTCTATGTTTTCATTCAGGAAGGTATCTCATGGGAACATATTGGAAGATGCTTACCATCGATAAATTCATTTAGTATCTCAGACATGAGGAGGTAAAACTCATTCATATGGGCCTAATCAAGGATCGCAAATAACATGCACTCACCATTCATGATGGAAAAGGATCATCCAAATAGAATGAAAAGGAGAAACATAATGAGAAGGAGCAATACTCCAAACCCTTTAATGATTCTTTAGGTTCCAAAGAGTCTTTAGATTCCAAGAAGAATAATAAGACGGGAAATAAGCACACTTAATGCAATAAACTGAATCATGAAGAATCCACATGCATGAAGAAACAATTCGATCTTATGTCACAAACACTTCAGAAGAACAACCTTGGAAACTTCATTCTAGAGGGAGTCAAGAAGTAGAAGAAAAAAGTTCATGCTCCTAAGAAATCTAATCAACATTCTCTTGTTTCAATTAATCCCTCATCTGATTCATGGATTCTAGATTCTGGTGCATCCCATCATATGGAAGTGAAAGATGAAGTTTTATTTCTTTGAGTCCATGCTCAAGACACCCTATTCTCATGGGGGATGATACTCCAGTAGAATTAGTAGGAGAGGGGAGAGTGGAACTCCATAATGGTAGTTTGAATTTTTTACATGCTCCAAATGTTTCTGTGAATCTTCTCTCAGTTTATCAGATCACTCAGAAAAGTAAAAAGGTTGAATTTACATCAATTCCATCATTACAATTGGTGAGGTGGATCACAAGTCAAGGTTGTATCAATTCACTAAGTTTTCTGATGATGACTCATATTTTCTACTTACACATAAGGAGAGTACATTTCATGCACCTCTAGTGAAACATGCATATACTCTTGTCCTTCCATGAGTTTCATACACCAGAGATGATTCCATACACTCAGATTCCCTACATGGAAATAATAAGGTAGTACAACAAGATAAGAAGCCAACGCTGAAGCTTAAGTAGATGCCCAAGAAAAGAAAATTCACACTTCAAGTAGGAGGTATCCTTATAGGGAATCCAGTCAATTTGAGGAGGAATCGATCTCAGCATGAGGATCCTTCTCATGTACTTTCATCTTCAAAACCTACGATTCCCATGAATTGATATATGGTTCAATCTACTGATAAACCTACAATAAGGCTGTGAGAAATCAATTATGGAAAGAATCCATGCAAAAGGAGTATGACTCACTTCTAAAGAATCATATTTGGCATCTAGTTATACTTCCACCAGAAAGGAATATTTTTCAGGTGTAGATGGGTCCACGGGATCAACAGGTGCAAGGATAGACAGGTTTCCAAAGGACTTCATCAGATCCATAAATATTTCTAGATATTCATGAAGACATTCAGTGACCATAAGTTTCAGACTTTGCGGGATGGTCTTGGAGTGAAGAACATAGTTTCCTAGCAACTGCCTTTTCTTCTATTGATGCATTGTATTTTGAGGGAGGTTTTGTTTCCAAGTGGTTTTCCCTCTTTCCTCATTTTTATTCAGTGTTCAGTAGTTTCATTGTACATGAGTAAATAATATGGCCTAGTAGATGGGACTCATTGTTTACTCCATAGTGATGTTCAGGGGGGGTGTTGGAGAAATTTATATTTTCGGCACACTAGCTCAGTGAGAGTTAACTAACTATTTCTATTTTACATCATCACTATTATGATATTATGCATGCATGCATTCTGCTAATATGGAATTTTATGTCCTATATATGAGTGTAATCCACTCATTCATTGTATCATATTGATCATCATCTATGTATCAATCATCATCTCATTGGAGTAGTATAAATATATTTTCTCATTCTTCCATATTGAAACTCTCTTCCTTTCTTGATAATCTTGGTTTGTACTTGTTTTAGCTATATCTCCTATGCAGGTTTCAACGAAACATTGACAATGATTTGATCCAACTTAGTAAGATTATATTTTTTTAGTCGTAGTATTTTTTTATTCTTTAGCAAGTAGGGAGGGGAGTAGGTTAAGAAACAAGAATACTCACTCTATAACTAATCCACCATTATGTTAGAAGGAGGAACCACTCCCCTATGGTTTCCTCCATTCTAATAAGGCTTCTGATATATTGAAGTTATATGTTTTCATGGACCACTTCTCTAAAACAATGTGGGATAATACGTTTTGTATAGAGAGATATTTATGTCATAGAAACAATTCCAAGATGCATAGTTGTTAAGGATATTTGACTTCGTAATGAGCATTTTTAGGAAGGCTTGTGAAATGCTTACTATGGAGGATGTTGACATCAAGGGAGAGGAAGAGGATAGGAAGAAAGAATACCCACATCATAACATCAACCATTATGTTAGTAGGAGGCACCACTCCTTGTGGTTGTACTCATTGGAAAAATGATCATGGTATATTGGAACTTATATGTTCTGAGGGACCACTTGTCCCAACCAACGCGGAATATTAATTTTGTCAAAGAGATATATTTATGTTATAGAAATGATTCCAAGAACATTACAATATGAGAAGATGTTAACATATTTGAGTTATTAATGGGTATTTTTGAAAGGCATGTGAACGAGGTATTGTGGAGTACTATCAATGATATATTTTTCAAATTCCTTTGCACGCAAGGAGAGGGAAGGTTAAGAAATAAGTATATTTTCATTACAACCATTAAACCATTATGCTAGGAGGCACACTGGAGGCAAGATGCAGATTATTTTCTAAATGGAATGAAAGAAGAGATATTACAGTGAAATACACACAAATATTGTTGGAAATAGATAAATACACCCATACATGATTTCTATTAATGAAAGAAATGTACAGAAACTATAAAAAAAAAGAGTGAATGAACTTGCTATAATGGCGGCAGCTTATCTCTGAGAAGAGATGTGATGACTACACTCATTCACAAGAAGAAGATGATTACAATGAGGCTTTGAAGGCCTTCTTACAATAAACATGAATGAAAAAACCCTAGACATCCAAAAACCTAACCCTACAAGATGAAGTGCCAAAATTCATGTGGGCCCCGTTGTGGTAAGTTAGTACATCAATTTCCCGAGGTCGTAAAGTTTGCATACGATCTTCATTTTAGACGTGTGATAGCCCATTGGAAAGGTATTTTCAAGAACTACACATTATTTCATTAAAATTTGACTCCATCAATAATGTGACTATGGAAAGCCCAAAAAATATTATTTAGGGCCTCAAAACGACCATAGAAGTGCAAAAAGATGTACTGAGATGAAAAATTCCAAAATAAACCAGTTGGACTAGATGGAAAGCCACCAATATACACATGGATGTTTTGTATGGCTTCAATATAGATTCAAAAGTGCAAAACCCATAATTACAAAGAAGTGTCCCCATTACAAAGAAACATGTTGAACTAAAAACTGTCAAGATGAGCTAGTTGGAATTTGGAATAGGTGGGTGGCCATGAATATCCACCTCAATTAGTCCTCCCCCATTAAGAAGCAATGAGCTCCATTGCGTTGAGTTCCCGAGGAAGAGGGGAAAGAGTTTACTGAATCTGAATCTTGGTGAGTTGTGTGCCTTGCTAGAGAAGTTGCATTGTTTGGTCTGTGGAAGGCTATCATGAACCTGTTGTTGGTGGGGTTGAATCTGTTCCACCGACCTGTTGTCTCTAGGATTGATGGGGCATTGTGTAGGCACCATCATAGGTGAAGAAAAAATAAATTATTTATCTTCTACAATCTTCTTATGTTGGATAGAAGGTGTTGAGGATGCAGTGGTTGTAGTGGCCTTCTATGCATCCTTTGAAAAGATTGTGAAGAGGCTGACTTTTGAAAAATGAGATTTTACCTTGCAGCACTATTTTAGTGGAACAGTAGTTGAAACTTCCTTTGGTATCCTATAGATCTCACGCCCGAGAGTAATAATGAAACTACGGGGTAAAGACTCATAAAAAACATGATTTTTCCACATATATGGTTGGCCCAAAACAACATCACATACATCAAGAGGGGAAAGATCATATACTACCTCATCCTTGAAGGGTTGGAAGCCATAGGACATGCGAGAGTACTGGCTGACATGAATATCTCATCCCTCGTGAAGCCACCCGATGTTGTATGGTCGTGGTTATGGTGTTGTCGACAACCCTAATTGTTTGAAAACCTCAACTGAGATGAATTTATTCTATCTTTCACTATCAATAATGAAATGCAATGGGGTACCCTTCAACCACATCTTTGAATGGAAAAGGCACTCCCCCTCTTCAGGATCTCTTGGTTATTTGGTTGAATTGTTATGGTCGCGACAGTGGCAGTGGGGTCTTCTTTGATGTATAGTCCTTTTTCGTTATTTGCTCGATCAAATTCCAAATCAAGGTTCGTCTCCTTGTCATTGATCTCGACCAAAAATGACTATTTTGAGTGTCATTCATCTGTTTTTCTCTAGAGGATATTGTGGAAGTCGCATCATTTCCCAGTTTCATTCTTCGTCTTCCCCTTACCATTATTTTCATGTGTCTTAGACTAGTTTTCAGGAGGCTATTGTTTAGGTCCATCTTTATCATGCTTTGGTTGTTGCGTACTTGCAGACCTAAACTCTTATTTATTCTGATGCCCAAATTTCTACTCGATTTGGACAACATATTGATAGGGAACTTCCAGTGATGAGATTTTTAGGAAATACATTTTGTTTTGGATGTACCTATGCAGAGCCCCAGAGTATCTCAGAACCAGATGCCACTCAAATTCTTTGATAACCGTCTTGGTACACAAGGTATGGAAAGTAGTTTTTAGCTCCAAAACAGTTTGGAACTTCTCTTAACAGAGTGTAATCCATATCATGTACCGGTATTCATAGTTGTCAACAAGGTAATATTGTTCCTTGACCACACCCACAAAAAAAATGCCAAGTGGGATCGACCCCATATATTCCAAATTCCTCTGTGGAACTTTTATTTGAGTAAGTTTCCCACCAATGTTTGACATCGTTGAGAGCCTTGAGGAGTGAAAAGGTGATCTCTTCCCTATTGGAAAAATTGTGAACAGAGAAATAACCTTCTAGTAGATTTAACCATTTTTCTAGGGCATCCTCATCTATCTCACCTTCAAATACGAGAATATCAAAGTTAACTTGTACCTTGACAATATAAGTTCCTCCAATGTGGTCGCTTGATGAAGATGCACTTGTTTCTATCAGAAGGCATTGAAGGATGTGGGAAAAACTCCCCATCATTTCATCCCTTTATCACGCAAGAGCTTGTTGAAGAAACATGCTAATATAATCTTTTTCTCTTCCATTTTTATTTTCTTCCACCATGGAGGGTTTCTTGGGCATGTGAGAGGGATTTTCCTCAAGAGAGACAAGCTCGATACCCAACTTGCTATACTTGGACCTCGTCGGGGACATGCACTGAAAAATGATCAAGAGCATCTTGCTCGGATACAACTGATCCAGATTATTTTCAGAATGAAATGAAAATAGAGATATTACAATGAAATACACACAACTATTTCCAGAAATAGAGAAATACAACAATACATAATTTCTATTAAAGAAATAAATGTACAGAGACTGTAAAAATATGGAGTGAATGAATTCTCTAGAATGGTAGCAACTTATCTCTCAGAAAAGATGTGATGGCTACGCTCATTCAGAAGAAGAAAATTAGTACAATGAGGCTTTGAAGACCTTTTTACAATAAACATGAATTCAAATACCCTAGACATCCCAAAAGATAACCCTAGGAGATGAAGCGCCAAAAGTCATGTGGGCCCCATTGGGGTAAGTTAGTACATCAACTTCCTGAGGTTGTAACTTTTGCATATGATCTCTATTTTAGGCGTGTGATAGCCCGTTGGAAATGTATTTTCGAGAACTACGCATTATAACATCAAAATTTGACTCCGTCAATAGTTTGATTGTGAAAAACCCAAAAAATATTGTATAAGGAATCAAAACGACCCCAAAAGTACAAGAAGATATATTGAGATGAAAACTTCCAAAATAGGTTAGTTGGACTAGATGGGAGACCACCAATACCCACTTGGATGTTGTCTCGGGCTTCAAAAAAACCTCTGAAGTGCAGAACCCATAATTACAAAGAAGTGTCCCCATTGCAGAGAAACGTGTTGAACTATAAACTGTCAAGATGGGCCAGTTGGAATTTGGAACAGGTGGGTGGCCACTAATATCCACCTAGATCAAGGAAACACTCCCTTGTTGCTATGACCATTGACACAAGGATCATTGTTGTGAAATGCGACACTTAAATATATAAAAACATCTCATAATTATGATTAATTGTATAATAGTTCAACCAATAATGTTGACCAAATAATCTCTAAATGTTAATAATTTTAACAATTTCTAATGATCCATCTATATAATTTTAGTTCAACTATTAAAATTAAGGAAATGAGCTTTAAATTCCAACAATTTAATAATTTTAAACAAATTTTCATGATAAACTTGCTATCTTTAAGTGTAGGAATCACATATGGGATGCAACCAAGCCATAATGGTCTGACTTATATATATATATATATATATATATATATATATATATATATATATATATATATACTTGATAGAAGATGTGATATATCAAGGTTTTAAATAGTGAAAGGTGCTTCCTTAAATAAAATATTCATTTCATTTTGTATGAATAATTGCAAGTGTTTGAAGGGTCAATTTGACGATTATTTTTTGATTGAGTTTTATAAATTTATATAAATTAAAAAATACTATTTTTGGATCATATACTTAAAGTAAGTTATTCATTTACTACCTATATAATAACTATTCAACACAATTAACCAATTTTACATGATCTTGAATAATCTACTTAACATTCATACCTATAATGATACACTTTTACATGATTTTGAATAATCTACCTAACATTCATACCTATAATGATACACTTATTCTAAATAATTTAATTAAAACACTTTTAAGAAAATCAATACACCATACACTATATTTTCATCAAATTCACATATAAATTTTAATAACTAATTATAAATAGTTTTTAATAACTAATTATAAATACATTGAACCTATAATCCAATTCCCTTCCTAATACCAAATAACATAAATTGGGCTCCAAAGTAAAATCCCAAAGCATGATCGTGCTATTTTGAGAATAAGGTTCTCAATCCAGTTCGTCTCCACCCGCAAGGAGCCACTCCCTACCTCTTATCATCAGGTTGGAGCTCACTAGCCATAACTCCTCCAAAGATGCAAACTCTTTCCTCACCCTCCTTAGAAACATACACCACGTGAAGTTGGTAAAGAGCTCTCACCTTCCATGCTAGTAAAGGACACCATTAGCCCTTATGTGACCTTCGAGAGAGGTTTCATTGCTCCTTCCAAATCAATAGTTACTCTTATAGAATTAAGAGAACTAAGGTGACAATTTGTTTCAATAAACGCCCACATAAAAGTAAAATAAATTGAGATTAGTTAATTCAGATACTATTTGTATTTTACAATCCTCTTTCATCCATATTTTAAAAATATAAGGAAGTCTCAACAAAAACATCAATATATAATTACAAACTTTTATAGAGTGAGTGAGCATAATGGTTAGGAACATGTGTTTCATCATGGAAAGTCACAAGTTCAAATCTAGAGGGGTAGGGTATGTATAAATCTCCCCCATCTCGTTCTTTCTTTCTACCATCCTCGATAGTTAATCCTTCAATTGGATTTGATTTTCGATATAATGAACTGAGATATAGGGAGAGAGATTATGTAACAAAGCTTGCGCTAATCTAAAAAAATATTCTTCGAATATGCTATCTATCTTCGGAGTGAAGTCACATTTTAAACTATTACATAGACACCATGAGAACCATTAATCATTGTTTATGTCATTGTGGATAACTATTATGTAGACACCATGAGAACAATTTATCATTATTTATGTCATTGTGGATAAATCCATAGAGAAAACACAATCCTTTAAACATTCTAAGTTTTGTCTTTTCTTCAATATTTTAGTGATTATTTATGTAAGAAAGAGGGCATGACTCTTTTGACAAAGTTTAGGGTTTGGATAGTGGCAACTATTTGATGGAATGACTTCTTCAGTGAATAATGCGATAGCTTTATTAGCCATGATTCTTTTGACAACGTTTAGGGTTTGGATAGTGGCAACTATTTGATGGAATGACTCCTTCAGTGAACAACGTGATAGCTTTCTTGGCTTGTAACTAGTTAGAATGACCATATTTCGTCTTCCCTAAAACCCTCATGGTTTTGTGAGGTCTTCGGTCTCCTCACGAATTTTCCTGTTCTCTTTGGCCCCATGTTTTGATACCAATTTGGAGGAGGGGAAAATTTACAACAATTATTGCTATATGAACTCAACAAAAACATAATATAAGATAGAACTCAAGAGTTTTGGCACTAAAACGTGAATGGCTCATTGTTTTCCTGACAACATGCCTCTTTAACCACAACCACCTCTCTCACCTGGAGAGAGTGTTGCACACATACCTAACAACCTGCTTCTTGAACTTCATTCCCGCACAAGGAGGAAAACAACAGGACTCAACAAGGAACATATGAAAACGAAAAAGACACTTAGCCAAGAGACTGGAAGGCCACAACAACCCACAGTCACAGCACACACAACATAGACATTTACGGGATGCTCAGGCTTCAAAATATATGTGGTCAGCTTCATGGGTCTGATTTTCAAAGGTGTGTGGCTTCTACAGAGGTCCAACGCAGAGACAAAATGGTTTCTCAAGAAGGATTCCACCGAACTCATGCTGAGTACGAAAGAATGGGTGTGCCAACCCCAATGCAGTTTGGCTCACGAGTTCCTGACTCCAGAGGTCCGTGATGGATGCCCCCAGTTAAGGGTTAGACAGTGGGTCGAGAATGGAAACCGAAACCCCCAACACAACTGATGCTTCATCTTTTAACTGCATGAGCCCAAGTCGACACTTGTTTTCTTAGAGCTGCATGCACTCCATTTAGCCTACGTCCCCTTTCCAGGAACTTAGGACAAACTCAACAATTTTCCACCTTAGCCTTTTAGGAAATAATAATAAATTATTATCCCCTTTAGAGGTAATCCCCCTAGCTTAGGCCCTAGGCCAACACACTTAGCCTCCTCCCTTACCCAACCTTGTGGAAGTTTATTCCCCCATCACTCTTTATTCGTGGTCAGTCTACACACAACGATGTTTTTATATTAATAAAGTGCATAATTACATATACAAAACAAGCTCGTGGCCTTTAACACCTAGGCTCTGCGGCCTACTTGCACATAAGCTTATCAGCTTACAATTGCTTGACTGACCAGCTTACGATACATGTTTACAATACATAAATATAAATGGGTATTTTCCTTGGGGTATTACAATCCCCTCCCCTTATTTTTCCAGAGGAGAGGAACGGATCCCATCTGTTGGGTTTGAGCGTGAAGGACCAACAACCGTTGGATTCAGAGGTAAGCGCACGAGACTTAACTCTTGTGTGCACAGGAGAAGTGGACTTGTCAAAGTCCCGAAGTCCCGAAGTGATTTGGGACCATCCATCGTCAAGGAGGACACGTGGCATAAGATCCACAACTTTGAAATTTTGTGGACAAGGAGGAGGATAAAAATATGAAGTAAATCTTGGTCATTGATCTGAAAGTGGATGTGTGGCACCAGATCTGGAACTCCTGGTATGGAGAACTCCAGAGAAAAGAAGAGGGTGAAAGTGTCGAAGTCCCAAAGGAGATCTCTATCGTTGATCGAGGACGAGGTCGAAGGACCATTGATCTATTCTTGGTCGGATAGAGTCGTAGTTCCTAACAGAATCATGGTCATTGATTTGGAGAGGATGCGTGGAAAAATATCTATCACTTCTGAGAAATTCACTACAGAGATTTGTGTGTGTGGAGACGTGAGAACTCCTGAAGGTCGGAGAGTCAGAGTTCATCAGAAAGGTCCGATTGTTGAGGACATGTGTCAATATATCTTCCACTCTGGAATATTTTCGCATGGGGAAAGGAAGACAATTGAGAGTTGAAACTCTTGAGGGTTGGAGAGTTGGAATCAACTATAGCCGTTGATATGGAAGGGAGCTATGTGTTGACATATCATGTAGATTTGGCATCGCGTGTGGAAGGAGTAAAGACGGTATCAAAGGAGGATAGATAGCAGTTGTTGGTCACATATCATCGCCAAGGGATTGGAGATCGACGGGAAAGCTAGATTACGGGGCCAAAAGTTTCTCGGATGTTAAAAATATGAGAGCGGGCCGCAATTTATACCACAATTTAACAAAGTGATGCATGGTGGTTGGAGGTGAATTACGGGGAGAAAAGAAGGTTGGCCTAAAACCACTCTTTCCCATGCCCAAAATCACAGTTTTCCATGAGGTCATATCCCAAGGTCTTATGAAGGAAAGGGATAATGAAAAAGGGGCTAGCACCTGAAACTTGGAGTTTTGGAAGCACGCAGAAATAGTCCACGGTTCTGTTAGGACCTGCACACAGAAGGAAAGGGGACCTGTGTAAGATTAATAGGGGTCTAGCAAAGGCTCAAAGAGTTAATCCGATTCATCATTTGAAAAGATCCATTGAATGGGAGGTCAACAGACCCCGCTAAGGTAGGGGCACTGCATCGAGAGTGCTCAGGGAAGAAACGGTCATGTATAGTGACTACAATGAGAGAAGAATAAGATTCAAGAATCTGGGAAGAATTGAATACTTCTAGGATGAACAGGAAAAATTTTTATGGGGAGAAAGAAGTTGCTGCAATTTCTGTGGCAGCACATATGTTAGGACTTGTTGAGTCAACCAAAGGAAATAATGCTTGCGTGTTTGCAAGTGTTGTTGGTGATGTTGTTGCATAAGGAGAGAAGCAACATAGAGCTGAAGTGTTGGTTATATGTTTGATAAAGAAGCATGAAAGCTTCTACTACCATCATACTTTCAGGTAGTATAAAATTTATTAATGGAAGTCATGCAGGTATGAGTTTTTATTACTGTTTTTACATAATTGATGAAAGGAAATTTAGGTAAGAATTTTCTCAACCAGAGTTATTTAATAAAATCACATGATTATATTATTGTATGCATACCAATGGATGTGGTAAAGGCAGGAGGCATGTATTAATTCAAATATTTTTAGCTTATTAATGCACACATTGACATAGTAGAATGTCATGCTAATTTGGTTATGGGGTAATAACAAAAGATTAAAGATAAGAACTGGTTATATGAATGAATGCTAGTAAGCTAGTCATGTATGAGACTAGGACCTGATTGGATATGGAAAGGTTATGAGCCACACAGGTACTAAAATCTTCCTACTTTTAAATAAAACTTTGGCTCCAACCTTTTTGATAACACTAATGAACACCGCATAATTATATTCTTGGTGTAGTGTTCAGGTCAAAAAGGAAGGCATCCAATTAATTGGTAAGACAATAGGAAGTGTGTGGAGAATGTATCAACACATTGGCCATAATTCCAACTTATGGATGGTGAGATACATGATTGAGATAAAGAGCATTATGTAATTCAATGCAAGGTGCACTCAATAAGTATGCATTGAGAATTGTACCCATGCATAGTAAGTGATAAAATTGTATACTAAATTCATTGATTGAATGTGTTTGTAAGTACATGCATATATATTATTGCATGGAAATAATTGTTACTAATAGTTAAAATGTGGTTAACTCATGAAGCTGAGGACATTTTAGGAGTTTCTAGACATTGCAACAGGAAAGTTGCAAGTCAAGTAGTCACATGAGCATTGACAACATAAAATTTTATTGTTCAGAAAAAGAAGTAATGAACTTACAGATATTACTGTGAACATGCATATGCATAGAATGACGAGTCGTTCTAGTTTATTAAATTGTTGGGTAATTGTGATTGAATTGCTAGGGATAGGAAATTCTAACATCACTGCATAAGATTTTGTACATATTGCAATTGAATTATGATGTACAGGAAATACTGACAATTGTTGGCAGTATGCAAGATGAGTCCTTGCAGGAAAATGGTATGCAGTTTGGTGCCTGTGGAAAACCACAAGAATGGTGCATTCATAATATGGCAATAGCCAAGATGAATTCCCTTTGAACTAAGTTGGAGTTCCTAAATGAATTATTTTATGTTTTCTCATCATAACTGCATGTGGGTGATGCAGATGAGATGATGTTAATTAAAGTTAGAATTTTGAATACTAAGAGTAGCTTGGGGAAGATGCTGATTGGAAACCTTTGAGAGCAATTGGAACTCCGAGAGACACAATTCTCTAAGACTTCCTGAGTCAGCTTGTTTCTAAAGATCAAGGAAAGGGAGGTGTAACCGTCGATGGACTATATGAAAGTGAAGGTGCACACTCTTGGGGTGGGACAGGCATGTGGGGAAGGAGAGACTGTTGGTTGGAGTGTTGCCGAGGTTTGGTACCTTGGTATATACCATGTGAAATGGAAGTATTCTCAATCAAAATATAAGAACAATTATTTATTTATTCTATGTTGTGTATCTTGTATACGGGTTATAATGTTATTAGAATTGCCTGTATATACATATATATACATTGCATACATGATTTCATTACCTTTATCCATAACTGTACATAATGTGTTTCATGTTTCAATGCTTAATAAATATATACCTGATGCTAATCATGTTATTGATTGGAATGTGATTTAGGTAGAGCAAGAAGGTGTCTTGCAATTGCATCTGGTGCACATATTGGACCAGAAGAGAAAACAACTATGGAATCAATCGATAGGGTTTGTAAAGGTCCAGTCAACCTGTTACAATCCTGAGGACACGGCATGGGAGCATGACAGTGTTATGTGGGCAGAATACCCGCATCTTTTTGAAGATTTTGAAAATCTTGCTAATGTTGTGTAAAGAGTTTCACTTAGGACAATGCAAAAATAAGGGGAAGGGATTGTAATACCCCAGGGACATTCCCTAGTTGTATTTATAAACTGTAAACATGTTTTTTAGGCTGGTGAGATGAGTGTTGATAAGCTGGTCGGATTATGTTTTTATTAGGATGGAGAGCCTAAGTGGCACAGACTCCCTGCCCTTGGGTTGATATCAGCATAAGATCTTTTCTGAAACCACACCAAGAGTTAATTTAAACCCTTAGTTTAAGCTACAAAAGTTTTCGGGCTTTGGGAGTTGAAGGTTCTCGATGCAATGCCACAACTCTTGAAATCGCCAAAACGCGATATGTCAACAAAGGTTGACTTTTCCAATGTGACGAGCACACGCCACCTGTTACCCACTAATTCCATCTTTCGAGACTCAAACGAACAACCAACAGTCGTTCCTCTGCCCTTATGATTCCCTAAACTTTGAAAATTTGCCTTTTCTAGATCAATGGTTGTGAGTCTCCCTTAATCTAATGGCTTAGATCTTTTCGAGATTTTGTGAACCGGGAGTCCATGAATCTCGACCCAAAAATCACTTGTTGTGCCAATCCCTGAATTCCTGAAATGCAAATTTGTTCAAGATCCGACGACTCTTGTTGTATTGGATCCAACGACCCCTATCTCTCCTAAGCTTATGGGTGATTGAAAAGGTACTTGCCTTAACCCCCTTACTTCTTTACAAGATCCGATGGCTCTCAGATATTCGACGCTTCTCCACGAAGTGTTCCCGCTGTTCGATTTCACACTTGATAATCCATTTCATGATTTGGGAGTTAGAGTGACCAAGGATTTTGGCCTGCACTCCAAACTTACAAACTCTGAATTCCCAAAATGATATGACGGCTCGAACTGACCATGATCAACAATCCATGTTGACTCTTGATATCAGGGTGGTAGGTTCGTCCAACTCCTAACCACCTTACAGCTCCTCTAGATCCTACGGTCCTCGCGATTTCGCGAGTTCTCCACGGGGAATTCTAACCGCCCGATTCACTCTTCTATGGCTCCTGTGTGACGATTTCAAACTTCTTCTCCCTTTGATCACTTCAAAGGTTAAATCTCTCCTGAGCTTTCACTTGTAAATTCAAGCTTCCAAAAGGATCCCTGCACACACTCCTTGCAACAAACTTTCAAATAACCTCTGGTTATTTGAGTCTTCGACCCTGTGCACTCTTTGCAACAGTAGTCCTTCAACTTTTCCCCTTAGTTGATAAGTTCTAAAGTTTCAACCAGCCTACACACACCTTGCACGACTCTGTTCTTCACCTACACTTCTACTGGTATGAGAACAACGATATCTCTCCTGAGATTTCTAAGATAAAACTCAAACCCTTGTCAACACACACCTGGCCAACGTTCATTGCACTCCTTGCAGGAATTCTCAGGGAGAGAAACAACTGAAACACATTCTTCTCCTCTCTCAGACTTCATACATTCAACATGGAATCATACACACAACACATCATTGAAATAAGTGTGTAACAGAGAAAACAAAATGGTTGTAAACATACCATTCAATTAATGTAAACAGTAAGCGTCATAACACCATGAAAATTGATTCAAAGCTTCATATATTAACTCAAGTGTTCCTGTACATGGGTTCTTCTCTATAGCTCTCTGCTACAGCTCTACAACTTATGAATTCTGAATGATAATAATGTTACAATGATACAAGGGTGAGGGTGTCTATCATCCATTTTCCCTCCTACTCTTCTAAACTGTCTAATCTAACATTCATATCTACCTACTTGCATTAAAAAAACTTAAATTCCTATTACATTCGACAAATGAGAGCAATCGCTCCAGATCTGTTCACATCTCCTAGACATAAATGTAAGTACGCTTCCCTTAGCTATTACATTAATGTCCAGTCATTAATCTTCAAAACACTTCAAAATGTGCACTGGTGCTTTTCCATCTGTCTCCCACCTTTACACTTGTTTGGTTGGCTGCTTATGATGCTCCTGCATGACTAAGTGTTAAAGGCCAAGAGACTGATTTTGTATATGTAACTATGAAGATCATTAATAAAATATAAACATCGCTGCGTGCAGACCGACCCCGAAGAAAGAGTGATGGGGGACTAAACTTCCACAAGGTTGGGTAAGGGAGGAGGCTAAGTTTTTGACCCTAGGGTCTAAGCTAGGGGGCTTGCCTCTAAAGGAATAATATTTATTATTAATTCTTGAAGGCTAAAAGGGACATGCTAAGTGTTGAGTGTTTTATCCTAAGTCTTGGGAGAGGCAATGTGTGCAAAAGGGAATGCATGCATCTCCAGGAAGACAAGTGTCGACCTGGGAGCATGTAGTTAAAGCCACAAAAGTCATCCTTGTTGGGGGGTTCGCTCCTCATTCGTCATCCTCTGCTTGGGTTCACTGGGATCTGGGGCGTCTGAACCGTTTTGCCTCTGCATCTTCATTTGATTACGCATGCAAAGGGAAGGAAACCCTCACGGGAAGATTGTTCGCTATCCATTCCTCCATCCGAATTATGAACCTGAAACCTCCATGATCAACCTCTGCATTGATTCCTTGTCAAGCATCCTGAAACCAATGGAAAACTAGTGGATTGAGTCGTGTCTCCTGTGAAATCCGATCACCCTATAAATGTCTTAATCATGCTATGTATTAGTGTGGATTGTTGTCGGTTTTGGATGTCCATACCCAAATTCCTGTTATTGTTGTTACCGTGAGTTAACCGAATTGTTATTGTTGTTGTTGTTATCCTCACCTTGCAAGAATTGAATTGAAACTGGTTGAAGAAGTGGGTTATCAGGCTCGTGGTAGAAGAGGCAAGTTGTCAGGCCTATGAGAAGCTCTCTCTAGGTGATCTTGTTTGTTGGGAAGTGGTTTTCTCGCAAAGAGAGTCCAGCACTAGCTACGAAGCTCCGAGAATTCTTGATCTAGCCTATTGCCGAGACCTTGGGAGGGAGGTGAAGTAGTCGATGGACTATGTGACAATGAAGGTGTGTACTCTCGGGTGGAACAGGCATGTGGGGAATGAGATTTTGTGAGTAGTGGGCGTAAGAAGGCTCCTAGAGAGAATCCTTACAGTTGCACTGTGTAGTTTATTATAACCTTAGCCTAGTTTAGGATTCTCTTGCCCTGGGTGGAGCTTAGTCCCAKCTCGAGGGTGACCCACTACTGAGTGTGATGAGTAGTGTGGTCTATGGCTGGGAGGTTTGTGTAAGGTTTGCATGTAGTTGGTGGTGTTACTCCAATTGAAAACATAAGTAGCATTCTATKCTTAATTTATATGTTATGCATGTCTGTGATGCTTGAATGTTATCATGTATTCTGTTGAAGATATGAACTACTGTTAATTCCATTGATTTTGTATGGTAGCAGTAATTCTGTGATTATTGTGATTAAGTGTTTTAATTCGATTAAAATGCATATATTATATAAGTGTATATTCCACAGTGGTAGCATTTATCAGTCTCTGTGTTGACTGGGGATGCTACAGTTTGGTATCAGAACTAAGTGAAGTGTCTGAGTGGTGGCATTGCCCATCCTGTTGGTGGTCGGGGATGTTAGAAATGAGAATGATTCATTGTTTATGGAGAAACAATTAAATAAACAAAACTTACTAATTACTGATAATACGACTCACAAAAATAGCCATTGCAAAACCAACTGAAACTATTTAATAGTATGAAATTATTATTTTCCAAAACTATTTATCTGAGTAATTATTTTCTAACATAAAAAAATATTTCTAAATTCCACCTCAACCAAATGTTTAATGCAATTGCCATTTTTTTATAACTCTTTGTGACTGATTGATTAAGGATAAAATATTTTATTTGCAACTTGTTCGTCTATTCATGTGAAGAATTAGCCTCATATCTACTATTATGCAGGGTTTCATGGCATCTATCACTAGTTTAAAGACAAACCCCATGCAAGGCCAAAATTATTTGCAAAGATAGAATCCATGATGATGAGAAGTGGCATGTTACTCTTTAGAGTAATGATGATCCTTCTTTGGTGCTGTGTCGCTAATCCTAATACCATATTCAATGTTCATAAATTCACATTGAATTTGTGCATGCTTCCACATTAAAATAATCTGTTAGATCATGTGCGGTAGTGTAAAATCACTTAATTTATCTATATTGCAATTATAAAACTCAATCACTAATGAAAGTGACCCATTTGCATAAAACAGTGTTGAAATTGTTGGTGACTGTTGTTGGAAATAATACTTACAAGTTGGTGAGATCTTCACGTCTTTGACGATTTGTCAGTCAGTCATTTTATCAGTAGTCGAATTGTCAGTTAGTCATTCTGATAGTCTACAAGTGAAAAAGTCTCACATTTACTCAAAAGTGAGTGGGCAAGAAGGAGAGCTATAAATGGAGCCGATTTCTATATTCTCTAGTTAAATTAAGTGATTGAAGAGTCAGTCGAATTAATGAATGTTTTTAATGTCAAGTTAGTCTTATTTTTTGTAGGAAGTCTCGGTCGGAGTCCATATAAGTCTGAGTCATTTTAGTTAGTCGGGTGATGTAGTATGCAGAGGAAAAGAGAGGTAGAGAGAACAGTCGAGAAGAAACAACAACTGAGGAGATGAAGAAGTCAGAGCATAGGCTCTGTGTCTGTGAAGTCAATAGAAGAAGTCATTGGAACTGAAGCTCATATTTGTCATTGTATTTTTTATTCGTGCACTGTGTAGAAGTTCATTAATATCAAGCATTTTGTGTATTGACAAGTTTCTGTCTTATTTATAATTTTATGTGCTAAGCACAACACTGTGTTATTCTGCATTCATAAACAATTTCATTAAGTGTGTGTATTCACAACGTGTAGAAAACCGATCATTATGTGCACTACACAACGGACTTGAGAACTCTATCACGTAACTTGTTTGGTGCACAATATTTGAAACTGTGTTTCCCAGAGTAGATTGCATGCACTGTCGACCCGACATGAATCCTAAATTTGGTATTAGAGTAGGTTCTATTAGAACAAGTTCAATAGTGGAACCTCTGTTGAAAAGTGATATATGGCTTCTACCTCAAATTTGTAACCTCCCACTTTTACAGGAAAAATTATGAGATGTGGTCGTTGATGATGAAGGCGTTGTTATGAGGTTAAGAAGTATGGGAGATAGTCGAGAATAGCTATGTGGAACTAGTAGATCAGGGAGCATACAATTCCCTCACACAAGCTGAGAAATATGTCTTGAAATATCAAAGAAAGAAGGATGGAAAGGCATTGTTTTATATACATCAAGCCATGCATGAGAGAATACTTCTAAGAGTTTCATCATTAAATGAAGCCAAGGAAGCATGGGACATATTACAAACCTCATATCAAGGTATGGACAAAGTAAAGACTTCAGGACTACAAATTCTTAGAAGATATTTTGAAACTCTGTCAATGAAAGATACTAATTCAGAAGATTCCTTTTATACCCATGTCATTAACTTGATAAATTAGATTAAGTCTCATGGTGAAACCATAGAAGACAGAAATTTGTTGAGAATGTACTTAGGAGTCTTCCTCCTAAGTTTGATACCCTTGTTGTGACTCTAGAAGAGAGAAAATACTTAAGTCAATTCAACCTATATGAACTACAAGCTTCCCTCATCAATCATGAACACATATTGAATAGGTCAAATATGTCATTAGAGAATTCTTTTTCACTGCAGTCATCTATAAGTCATGGAAGAGGAAGGGGGAGAGATAACTCTAGAGTTAGAGGAAGAAGTTACGATAGAAGTGGATGCAGTAGCAATCCTAGAAATATTGGTGGAAGAGGTCCAAACCCATGTACCATTCAGTTAAGTTGTTAGAAAACTGACAAATCAAAGATTCAATGCCATTATGGTAAAAAATATGGGAATTATGCATATGAGTGAAGAAAGAGACAATATAATCAGAACAAGAAAATTCAAGATCAGTTAGAGAGCACAAATAACCAAACATGCCCTTTGTTTATTGTGTGCTATAGCAATACCTAGTGCTGAAGAAACACCTACAGTCTCACGAGTTGAATGTAATGTTTCTCAAGAAATTCCTTGTGACATATGGTATTTAGATTCAGGTTCCAGTAACCACATGATAGGAAACATAGAATTGTTTTCTAGTTTGGATGAGTCATTCCAAACCAAGGTTACACTTGGAACATATATCCAAGTCTCTCTCTTAGGAAAAGGAAGTATAAGCATCTTAACTAAGGAAGGGGAACATATAGTTATGTCTAATGTATATTATGTTTCTTGTCTGAAGCGTAATCTAATGAGCACTAGAAAATTGTTACAGAAAGGATACATAATCTACATGGAACATAATCTGTGTGTTATTATGGATAAATGCCCAAGCAATCTACTTATTGCAAAAATACATATGACAGGAAACAAAATGTTCCCATTGACATTGAAACTAGCCAAGAAGAGGAATACAACACTAGCTTTTGATAAAGGAAAAAGTGTGCAGTCAGACATTGCATTTATAGCAAAAAGTGTGTGAAGTTCTAATGAGGAAAATAGTGTGCGCAGTATCAAGAAAGGAGAAAATGGCATAGAGATTAAGCCATCATTCCAATTTGAAATACATGATGATTCCTCGTTATGGCATTTCATATTTAGACATTTGAACTTTGGAGGTATAAAGCTACTACATACAAAGGATATTCTAAAAGGTTTTCCATTGATTCAAAAACCAGAAAGGATATGTGAAGGATGCATATTTGGCAAGCAACATAGAGAATCATTTCCAATTGGGAAGTCTTACAGAGAAAAAGCTCCACTAGAAATTGTACATTCAGACATTTATGGACCAAAGAAAATTTCTTCTATAGGAGGCAGTACTTATTTTCTAATATTCATTGCTGATTTCTCAAGAAGGACATGGATTTATTTCCTAAAGCATAAATCTGACGTATTGGGTTGTTTTCAATAGTTTAAATCACTTGTGGAGAAGCAAAGTGGTTATTACATCAAGTGTCTAAGAATGGAGAGAGGAGGAGAGTACATTTCAAGAGAATTTCAGAACTTTTGTAAAGTTCATGGGATCTACAAGAAATTTACTGTGCGATATACACCATAGAAAAATGTTGTCGCAAAAAGAAAGAACATAATCATCATGGAAATGGCATGCAATATGTTGACAGCCAAACATTTGTGAAATGATTATTGGGATGAGGAAGTGAAAATTGCATTATATATATTGAACATATTTCAGATAAAGAGTGTAAAGAATAGAGTTCCTCAAGAACCCTGGATAGGTTCAAAGCACAATGTGGCACATTTAAAAGTTTTTGGTTGTGTCACATATGCACATGTTCCAGATGGGTTGAGAAGGAAGCTGGACAACAAAGGACAAAAATGTATATTTGTTGGGTATTCTGAAGAAACAAAAGGATACAAGTTGTATGACCCAATCGCAAGAAAATTCATAATCAACCATGATATTCAGTTCATGGAGAATGAAGAATGGGATGGAAGCATAGAAAAGACAGTCAAAATTATTAATGCAATGGAGCATGATGACATAGAAGATGAAGTGGTTCAAACACCATGCATATGTGAGTTCACAGTCCCATCTACACTTGGTACTGCAACGCAAATCACTGTGAATAGTACTCTAGTAAGAACAATAGGTGCACAATCTACACCTAGAGCGCAAAAAACATCAACAAGTAGTCCAAGTATTTCTACATCCCCGTGTCCAACATTAGCGGGTTTCTTACCAAGAAAGAAAATAATTCTGGGAAACATCTATAATGAAGACGCAACAAATTCCTTTCCAGTTTTTTCTCTATTTTCACAAATAGACGATCCAATAACTTTTGAAGAATATGTCGAAGATGATGTATGGGCACAAGCCACGGATGAAGAAATTAGATGCATAGAGAAAAATCAAACATGGAAATTGGTCGATGTACCTGAAGATAAGGATGTGATAAGTGTCAAATGGATTTATAAAACCAAACAAGATGCAGAAGGAAATGTATAGAAGTACGAGGAAAGGTTAGTTGGAAGAGGCTTTACACAACAACCTAGAATTTATTTCAATGAAACATTTGCACCAGTTTCATGCATGGACATAGTCATAACTGCGTTAGCAATTGCCGCCTAGTACAAATGGCTAGTTTATTAGATGGATGTAAAGTTATCATTTTTGAATGGAAACTTAGAAGAATAAGTATACGTTGAACAACCACAATGTCATGAGCTTCTAGGACAAGAATACAAAGTATACATATTAAAGAAGGAACTGAATGTTTAACATGATTTAAGTTAAGCATGGAAGATGAAGGGTTTAAGGTGGATCCCACACTATTTAAAAGACTCGTAGGAAGTCTTGAGTATCTCATAGCGAAAAGACCCGATATCATGTATGGATTGAGCCTAATTTGAAGGTTCATGGAAACTCCAAAAGAATCACATTGGAAGGAAGGACATAGAATCCTGAGATATGTGAATGGAGCAAAAGATTTTGGCATTAAGTACTCAACTTCATAAGATTTCAGACTCATTGGATACACTGACAGTGATTGGGGAGTTAATATAGATGACAGGAAAAGTACCTATGGGTACACATTTCATTTTGGAACATGTATGGTATCATGGGAATCAAGGAAGCAAACCATATTTACTCTTTATTCAACAGAGTCATAGTACATTCCATCTACAAGCGCAACTTGTCAAGAAGTATGGATGAGAAGAATATTAAAAGATTTGTTGGGAGAACAAAATGAACCAACGATAGTTTTCTGTGAAAACAATTCAACCATCATGTTATCAAAGAATCATGCGTTTCAAAAGAAAACCAAGCATATCGATAGAAGATATCACTTTATAAGAGATTTGGTGAATAATAAAAAGATCTATTTGGAGTTTTGCAGGTCAAAATATCAAGTCACGGAAATTTTCACAAAGGATTTAGCAAGAGATGCATTTCAACATCTGAATAGTAGTCTGGGAGTCCACACAGTAATACATGAGTGACAGTAAAATTGTAAATTGAATTTTTGATGTATTTTCTTATGTAATTCCACCTACTTATAATTAAGGGGGAGTGTTGGAAATAGTAATTACAGGTCGGTGAGATCTTCATGTATTCGCTGATTTGTCTGTCAATCATTTTGTCTGTATTCAAATTGTTAGTCTGACTGTATCCAAGTGCAAAAGCCACACATTTACTCAAAAGTTAGTCGGAAAGTAGGAGAGCTATAAATGGAGCCGATTTCTATCTTCTCGAGTTAAATTAAGTGGTTTGAGAGTCAGTTGAATTAATGACACTGTTTAATGTTGAGGCGGTCCTAGTTTTTGTTGGAAGTCTCAGTCGGAGTCTATATAAGTTTGATTCATTTTAGTTAGTTGGATTATGTAATATGTAGAGAAATAAAGAAGTAGAGAGAACAACTGAGAACCAACAACAGTTGAGGAGCTGAATAAGTAGAGGAAGTCATTGGAGCTGAAGCTCATCTCTATCATTGTATTTTGAATTTGTGCACTGTGCCAAAGTTCATTAATATAAAGAATTTTGTGTATTAACAAGTTTTTGTTTTATTTCTTAGTTTATTTGCTAAGAAAAACACTATGTTATTCTGCATTCATAAATAATTTCATTAAGTGTGTGTATTAACAGTGCACAACAAACTAAGCAGTCTGTGCACTTCGCAGTGGTCTTCAGAACTCTGTCGTGTAGCCTGTTTGGTGCACAATATTTGAAACTACATTGTGCAGACTAGACTGCATGCACCGTCGACTCGACGTGAATCCTAGAACTATGAATCACAAAAGAAAGAGAAGGGATGTTTGTACAATTGTAGGATTTGAAGGTAAAATTGATTCAGTAAGGCTATCACCAATTTTTTTCTCTTACAATTAACTAGATTTTGAATGTTGATAAGAGATGGGTTGCCAATTTATTACAAGGGTAGAGTATATTGCAATGGATATGAAGGAGAAATAAGTTAACTATGATCGGCAAAGTAGGTCTTTCTTTTCTCATAAGTCCACTCATGAATTTTTTATGCATGGAGCCAGTAAGCATGGGCCCTACCAAAGAAGAGAAAATTGTGTGGTTGTAATGCAATAGTGGTGGAGGAGAAGAATGAGGAGAAAAAATACTTCAGGGATGAGGAATATGTAGGAGAGAAACACTACTTCATGGATGAGGAATATGTAGGTGAGAAACAATACGTCATGGATGAGGAATATGTGGAAGATGGAATGAGGAAGATGTGGAAGATGGAATAGGAGTGGAAGACAATGAAACAACACCATCGACCATCAATAATATCTTATTATGCTAATGCCCAATTCCCTCACCCATCATGTTTTCAACAGAATGAACCTTGTAGATACGAAATCAGGGAGGTTTCCCCTAAAAAAGTGAGGGAGGTTTCCCCTAAGAAAGCGAGGGAGGTTTCCCCTAATAGGTAGAGGGTGCTATGGGTGTGAGATAAAGAATCAAAAGTGGAGCTCTGCATGCACATGCATATAGATGGAGCATCATCCAAGTGGAGTGTTGGTTCCTACAAGCATAGAGATTCATTCTACTACAATGAGATAGGATTAGAATGTAGCAAATCCTATCACTAATGTCCGAAGGGATTAGAAATTTACCAATTATAATTTTGTATTTTTTAATTCATTTTAAAATACTGAAAAATAGAAAAAATAATTGAAACTCACTAGAAATATAAATCTCATCCAAAATTTCATTTTCCAATCACAAAAAGAATTAAAAATAGCTTAATTTTTTTTTTTTAATTTGAAAAATATTCAAATTCAAAAAATTAATTAAAAAAATTTGTAAAATCATAACAAAAAGAAATCCTAATTAATTACTATAATACCTTAGCAGATCCTAATAAACAAAATATAGCAAGTTATAGAAATTGATGTAATTAAAACTTATGTATCTATAATATCTCATAAATAAATTCATTATTATTAAGTTAAAGAAAATATACAACATTTCATTCATTGATTAATTAACTACCATAAATATTATATTCAATAAATAGTATAAAACCCTTTCTTATTTTACTTCAATAACAAAATAACAAAACAAAAATATGCACTCCCCATTAAGTCATCTTTTGTATAACTTATTTTATATTATCTATGTAGTAAAATAAAATCATCCATGATGACATTAACCATACCAAGGTTGAAGGAGTCTTATAAGTTCCTCCATTCGTAGCCATATTCGAAAACCATCTTGTGCATTTATAAGTAATTCCCTCCCCTCGTTCCTCCATTTTGTAGCCATTTTCCAAAACCATATATGTCCTTTTTCATTTTTATAAACTTCCTCATTTTTATTCTTTTGTAATCCCTACACAATCCATATAAATATCATATGCTTTAAATTATACAAAAAAGAAAAACCACTTGACTGTCAAGTATTTAATCAATGTTATGTAGAAGAACCTTTTAATCAATGTTATGTAGATAAACCTTTCCGGTACTTTTCATGTGCATGACCTCCTCGATGATATTATTATAATATATCGTTTTTTAATTCCTTTGTATTCATACACATATTTAAAGAAAATTATTTTGCACATAGGAGAAGGTAATGATGGAACATTAAACATAATTACATTACAACAAAATAATAGTTATGTTGATAAGTGGTGTTATTTTTTTGTGGTTATTTAAATTAGCTTAAAGATCATGGTATAATGGAGTTTATATGTTATTATTAATTATTTTTCTCAATCAATCTGGTTTGAGGTTACATTTTTCATTAGACCACTTCTATTAATCAATATGAAATATTATCTTTTGTATAGATAAGTATTTATCTCATAGACACAATTGGAAGACACATGCATGTTATTGGATCGAACTTAGGGAGGGGAGTAGTTTTAGAAACAAGAGTACTCACACTATAACTAATCCACCATTATGTTAGAAGGCGACACCACTCCCATGTGGTTTCCCACATTTTGATAAGGATTATGATATATTTGAGTTATATGTTGTCATTGACAACTTCTCTAAAATAGTGTGGGATAGTATTTTTTATATAGAGATATATTTCTGTCATAGAAACAATTCCAAAATTCATAAATGTTAAGGATATTTGACTTTGTAATGAGTGGTTTTAGGAAGGCATGTGAAATGGTTACTATGGAGGATGTTGTCATGAGGGGAGAGGGAGAGGCTAGGAAGCAAGCATACCAGCATCCTTGTGTCTGCACTCATTGGAAAAATGATTATGGTATGTTGGAACTTACAAGTTCTCATAAACCACTTGTCCCAGCCAACATTGAATATTAACTTTGTCATAGAGAGATATTTATGTTATAAAAACAATTTCAAACACATTCCAAGATGCAAATATGTTAACATATTTGAGTTATTAATAGGTATTTTGGGAAGACATGTGAAGGGGTTGATATGGAGTACTGTGAATGATATATTTTTTGAATTATTTTGCACAGAGGGAAAGGGAAGGTGAAGCAACAAGTATATTTTCATTACAACCAATCATCCATTATGCTAGGAGGCACACATAAGCCGACACTCCCTTTGCCCATTAACACAATGATCATAATTGTGAAACTAGACACTTAAATATATAAAAACATCTCATAATAATGACTACTGGTATAACAGTTCCACAAATAAAGTTGACCAAATAATCTTTAAATGTTAATAATTTTAACAATTTCTAATGATCCACCTATATAACCAACAATTTAATAATTCATACAATGAACATTATCATGATAAATAACTTATACAATGCACATTATCACAATAAACTCTATCTTTCACTGTAGGAGTCACTTATGGGATGCAACCCAGCCATAATCGTATGAATTATACATATATAACGATATAAATAATTGGCATAAGATGTGAGATATTAATGTGTTAAATAGTGAAAGGTATTTCATTAAAACAAATATTCATTTTATGTTTTAGGAAGAATGGCAATTGTTTGAAAGGTTAATTTGATTACTATTTTCTTATTTTTTTATTGAATTTTATAATTACATAAATTATAAAATATTATTTTTTAATTATATCTTAAAATAAATTATTAATTTCTTATTTATATAAAAATTATAGACAGAATTAACCAATTTATTTTGAATAATCCATGTAAGATTTCTACGTGTAATAATACACTTACACTTATTACACTTACACATATTGTAAATTATTTAAAATCAATACACCAGATAACTACTACTTCGAACCTTAGAAATTAGGGACCTTATCAAACTGAACACAGGAAGCAACCACTTCAAACTCGGCTCACATCCTAAACTTCTAATATTTATACTTATAGACTCTCTTAACTCTAGGAACACAAAGCTAGGATTATAACTATGAAACTCCTATACTGATACTGAACTTATACTTTAGGAATAGGAGCATTAATAATATCATTGTTTCATCAAAAGTATCTATTGAGAACAGCCATTATATTCTTTTTCAACAGGCTCTTAGCTTAGATTGGAAACCATCATAAGCCAGACGTGTATATATTCTATTTTAAGGGTGGGACTGTCTTCTGACAACATCCCTAATAGACTGTGCTTTTACTGTCTAACTCTAACAACGAGCTTGAGTGAATTGCAAAAAAGCTTTATAGTAGACGGTCTCAGACTTGGCAACATCCCATATACTGTAAAGTGCCAACATCGAGGAGTCACTGTCTATTGGTAACAGAGCGTTGGCCGGCTTGGGGCGATCCCGAAAAGATCTAGATTATCATTAGCAAGACTCGAGGGTGGGGACCATGACCCTACACCCCACGTAAGAGCCCTATTGCTGATATTCATTCTCTTTAGTCGGACTGCAGGACGGGCACGCAAACCCTACACCCCTCGCCTCATCCCACTATGACCCATAGAGACTTTCCCAGCTGCTGAGCACAACACATAGCCCTATCATTCGGAGAGATACCGGTCTTGTTCTTTCACCTTGAGATGGAGATATATTAGTTCTCTTGCAGCAGGAAAACAACTAGTAATTACCATACATCAACTAGTGGCAATTAGACACTTAAACAAGATCATTCGATTAGGGGCGGAGAGGCTCGATCGACTATCAGGAGTCAGAGGGGAAACCTCGTAAACCTATTACACGTTAGAGAGGGGCAACCTCATCATACAATACCAAGCGCAGGAACCCAGAAACCAATCTACCAACATGAAAACAGGGGCAACACCTAAAAAAGGAAGAACCAAAGCTAAGGTTACGTCCTCGGCTACTTCCATTCATTTGTGAACCTATCCACCACCTAGACAATTTGAACTTGGGACCACCATTTAACTTACTGCCACCATTTCACTCTCAAATTTACCACCCCATAGATAGGTGATCCCTTTTTCATTTACCAGCCAGCTAGGAAGCATTGTTCCACCACGGCTATGCCTATATTTATTTGATGGCAAGCCTCCGCTAGTAGGAAGATACGCACGCCACCCTTGAATTCTCAAAATTACCACTTGTCACGTTCGCATTCTCATCTTTATACGCCACGGTTGCACTCTACAATTTACCATATAAAGACATTAGCACTCTCATCTTTATACGCCACCTTTCAGTATTGAAATTCCCAGGTCCCAAGGCGCGTAGAACTTCTAACCTTGTGGCCACTATCTTTCATCTCAATACACCACCTTCTCACTCTTAAATTTACCACTTGGTTATCTCTAATTTCCTTCTAGCTAGCTATTTGAGGAACGTAGTCGCTCGATTCCTTATTTTGTGAGAGGGGAAAAAAAAGAAGTACGATAAGAAACATCCATGGAGTTGTGTTTGTCTTTGCTAAAGCGTAATTACTTATATAAAGCAGAAAACCATCTCTTTCACGCCAAAGTTTTCCTGGCATCAATCGAGGTTTTCCCGATACCGCTAATTATTTTATAGCAAAGGGGATCAAGATGGGTTCAGGCAGCAGGTTCAATGGCTAACGATAGGAGTAAAACTTATTCGTGACACTTTCATATCTCCAGCAGCGGGACCTTAATAATAGATAGGGGGAAATTGATGCAAGTGAGGGCTAGGGATTCAATACAAGGATTATGATTATTGGGCCCATAATAGTGAGAAAAGCCTTACGGGGGAGGGAGGTTTTTAGGCCAGTCTATTCAGTTATCGCAGCAAATAAATGGGTATCTAATATGTGCCTCTCCCAGCCAAGGATATCTACTAATCGTTAGCCGCAATAAATAATAAGAATATTTTTATCAAATTCACATATAAATTTTAATAATTAATTCTAAATAGATTGAACCTAATTTTGTAATCCAATTCCCTTCCTAATAACAAATAACATAAATTGGGCTCCGAAGTAAAATCCCAAAGCATGATCGTGTTATTTTGAAAATGAGGTTCTCAATCAAGTTCCTCTCCACCCGCAAGGAGCCGCTCCCTACCTCTCATCATCAGGTTGGAGCTCACTGGCCATCGCTCCTCCAAAGACGCAAACTCTTTCGTCACCCTTCTTGGCAACGTACACCACGTGAAGTAGGTAAAGAGGTCCCACCTGCCATGCTAGTAAAGGACACCATAAGCCCTAATGTGACCTCCGAGAGAGGTTTCATTGCTCCTGCCATTAAGAAAACGGAGGTGACAATTTGTTTCAATAAACGCGGACATAAAAGTAAAATAAAATCGAGAATAGTTAATCCAAATACCATTTGTATTTTACAATCCTCTTTGATCCATATCTTAAAAACCTAAAAGTCTCAACAAATACATGATTACAAACTTCTATATACATTGCCAAAACTTTTATTTCATAGTATTACAGATAACATCACTATATGATTACAAACTTGTATATACATAGCCGAAACTTTTATTTCATAGTATTACAGGTTGAAAGAGATCTCAACACAGAACGTGCTCGCGCTTTCATTTCGCAGACACAGATGTGGGCATCGCGATAAAGCTCGGCAGCTCATCACCGGCCATAATCACAATTAATTTTTTCTCCTTATCATCTGAATAATTTGACGTATAAATCTCCCTCATCTCGTTCATTCTGCCATAATCGACAGTTGATTCCCTACCATGCCCTGATCTGATCGTACTTACTTGTTCCGAATAGCGATCATTATTATCAGAGTCCTCCCGGTGGGGGCAAAGCAGACCGCTTAAGGCAAAGGCAATCAAAGCCATAATGATAGTCGCTCCACCCAACAAGTATGGAAGTGGCGTCTTCCATAGTGAAGAGTTACATGCATCAAAAGGCGCAGTAAAATTTCCCATAGTTCCGGACACCAGCTCGTTAATCCTTCAATTGGATTTTAGTTTCGGTATGACGGACTGACATATAGGGAGAGAGATTCTGTAACAAAGCTTGCGCTAATCTAAAAAAATATTCTTCGGAGACGCTATCTATCTTTGGGGTGAAGGCACATGAATGTAAACTATTTTGTTGACATCATGAGAGCCATTTGATCTCTTTTTATGTCATTGTGGATAAATCCATAGAAGAAAACAGCTTTTATCAATTCATTCAAGATTTTGTTGACGTCAGCAAAGTTGATTTTGTTGAATGCATTCCAGATTTTGTTGACGTCAGCAAAGTTGTTTAATACGGACTAGGTTAATTCGGAGCAATCTTCCCTGTGAGTTTTGTTTTTTAAAAAAAAAACGGAATCTTGTTCAAATCTTGTTCAATTTTTATGGGTATTTTAGAATGGATTAAAGTTTTATGCATTTCAAAATTTTATTCTAGGATTTTGCTCTATTTTAAATTAATCTAAAAATAAATCAAAATTCTAAATTTATAGAAAATTTAAAAATTAATAATCAGAAAACTTAAAAAAACTGCGAAAAAAATAACTCTAGATAAAAGATTAAGATTTATTGTTCCGAATTAGCACACTCCGTTTAATACATTTAATACAGTGTCTTAGGTACCATACGGAATAGGCTATCAGTGTACCATTTTTGGTGGGTTTTTAACGGATTTGTCATCTTATGGCATCTGACTGGTTAGTCCTCTATCTTGAGATAAGACATCGTTGTAACAAGGCCAGCCATAGGTAGTGGACAAAATTTATTCTTTGCAAAGCTTTATGACACTGTATAGTTGAGTTGCATACAGAACGTCCAGGTGCATTGCATCTGATAATGCAGATCATACTTGGTGGTTCCTTTTCTAAATCATATCTGATAATGCAGGTGATACTTGGTGGTTCCTTTTCTAAATCATATCATTTATAGAAAATACTTATATATTATATCCAAAGGGATAAGAACGCACTGAAATAAAATATACTAAAGTTTCATAGTTTGTGCTAGTCTCCAAACCAATCGGGTGCTTCAATTTCAAAAACTTAATTCGACAACATAAAGGTCTAAGTATGAAATATAGCAAGCGAGTTTGTCTTTCATGGATGGCTTCCTACACACTCTTCTATTTATACCATTATAAGTAGCCGAATGAGCTGAAATAGTCATGTGCATAACAAAGACAAATGGTGTGTAAAGTAATGACGTGTATTAATTGTCTAAGTAATACAAAGTTAATTCAGCCTAGGAGCGTCCGCCTTTTGGATGGCATGACTTTAAAGGATATTCCAAGGGACCAATATGTAGAATGCATTTGGAGCGAATGCACTTTCCTATTATTATTAATATCCAATGTGGTTTTGTCATAGTATTTCATAAACTTTTTATATTTAATAGCTATCTTTGTTAATACAAATATTCTGTATACAAGTATTTGCCTCCAATAATCTTAATAAGAGTTTTATTCAATCCAAACTCACAAAGAGAAACACATACCTATAAGTCATATTTTAGAGAAAAGTGAATGAATACTTAACAAAGGGGAGTCAATGACCAGCAAAGATTATAAATTTTAAATTTGATTCCTTAAACATAAACATGGATGGGGAAGAAAGAAAAATATAGAAAATGGTCAATGTTTATACTAAAATACAAAGGTTTTAATTTCTTAAATCAATTTATTGATGAAATTATTAGATGTTTTACATAGCTAATTTATAAATATTTTTAAGCGATGTCATAGTCTAAATCAAAATCTAATTAGAAGATAAATACCTATTTATTATGAAGAATTTTGAAGGGTTTGACTATATAATGTGAAAAGGGGAACTGATAGGTCAAATACTACTTCACTTATTGTGCACACAACTACAAGCTAGATGATCTATCTTTCAAGAATTTCCATTAATATAAGAAGTCAAAAAAGTTATTATGTCATGGTAGAGTACTTCTTTAATATGTTGGCAGAGTTAGTTATTTTCTATGACATCACATATAATATTAAAAACACATGAAAAATACAACGTTTAGTAAATATCCATTTCGTTGTTCTAGTAACTGAAGAAAGGGTTGGGAATATGAAAATCAAAATTAGCACCAAATTTGACATTACAATGTTACCTATAAGTTAGTTGCAAAGTACATATATTTCAATATCTCTCCTTTAATGTCTTTCTCATCAAGCTATTTTTTCCCTCATAAGGAAGATATCCATTTAACATCACAATCATTGGAGAGGCTCATCATACCATTAAATTGACATCCATGTTCCTAAAAGTAAACATGAAAAAGAAGCTTATGATAATTTGTAGTGGGAACTCCTAGTTCAATACATCAATGAAATACAGCTTCCATGAAAAGGTATTTAATGGTTAAGAGCACGTGTTTCCTCTTAAGTTGTAATATGTTTGAATCTAGAGGGGAATATGATATGCACAAATCTATAAACTTAAACTATCAAATCATTGTGTGGATCGGGTCTCTTGGTGTCTTGATATGTCATGACCTTAAAATTAGTTTGTTGTTATTATTATTGTTATTATTATTTACAAGGATCCCAACATGAGGTGAAAGTCAATCACCAATTGTTTACTAATGACACACTTGTAGGATGAAAATTGTTGGAATATTTTCCTCAATGTTCTAGTGAATCTTCTAGAGAAAAGGGGTTACTGCAAGTCAGTGATGGTGATTCAAGTCACTTTTAATATGGTGTAAAACGATGAAATGTAGGAAATCAATATAGCTCCTAGAATATAAAATATTTAACAATGAAAGTTTTTATGAATCTGTAAAATTTCAGTTTTTCTAACAATGGTATTGTGACGTCCCAAAAAAAAAATTTATTTTTGAAACTTAAATCTGCTGAAAATTCATTCTGGTTTTAGTAAATTCAAATCTGGAATTTTTTTTCCATTTATGGCAATTCCGAATTTCGAATTTGATGATTGTAATTAATTATTATGACTGTTGGGCAGAGACTTGATTTGACCCAACTAACTATTTGACTATGACACTTGTATGAAAACAGAATATTTTATATTAGTTGCAGGAGGACAAATGGAACAACCATGTTAAATTTAGTTGACCATGACTCCATGAGTGGGGAACACATTGGAATTAACTCTGGGTTGATTGTTACAAGTGGAAAATCAGTGATTTGGCCATTGACAGCCCCTGAAAATCAGGGATTTAGAAAGCTGCAAAAATTCCCAAGGGAGGGAGAAAGACCTCGACAAACTAGTAAATAGCATATGGGAGGAGGCAGGATGCTGCCAAGTATGCTGGGAAAGGAGACTATTGATCTTTTTTCTTGATGTTATGAGCACTACTGTGTGAGTGTGAGGCAAGGGGATGCTGCTGGAATTGAAGGACATTGCTGGAGACGAGATTTCAATTCGCCCTCATGGATTCATGGTCAGGCTAGTGGGTGAATCGGGCAAGTAGATTGGTTGCCCTGTTCTATGGTTGGAATGAACGTGGTTGTTCCCTTTGGCTTTCCGCAAATTTGATTCAGATATGCTACTCTACCTTATCCTGGTTAAATGTCATGTGCTGCCATTTGTTTACTTCAATGAATGAATTTCTGGCTAAATGTTGTGGTGGGAAAGATCTATCCATTACTTCCTAGTTGTTAGCTAGAAATGGACTTATTTATTTAGACGTAATGCTGAGTAATTATTAAGGTCATTGAATTTATTAACTAGTAAGACGAGCTCTGTAGAAGTTACTAATCTCATAATAGAATGGACAATAGACTACATCTATCTTCTTAATTAATTTATGTTGAACAAAATGAAAATAAAATTGTTTGCATAATGCGATTGAAGTCACACGTGCCAACATCTATGGCGAATTATATTTCATGTAGATGATTATAGTATACAGTGAGCCTCCTCTAGTGACTATACATTTCAAATTCAAAGTAAACACACCCTATATCACTGAGGTATTATGCGATATGCATATAAACCTGTATAGGTATTTTTATGAACAGATACATATATTATAATGGGTGTTCTATATCATTGGTACATTGACGTTGGAGTAAACTGACTACAATAGAATCCGAAGAACTAGGTAGATATATAAACATATAAGTAGGAAAATAATTCCACAAACCCCAGAGACCCCATTACAGAAAGATTTGGGTGTATGTACATCCATATAGTTGTGGTAGTAGAATTAGAGATGAATCTCTTAATTAAAGGTGCACCTACAATATAACAACAAATTTCTGTCGTAGTAACAATGTTATTTATTTCTGGTGAGTAGATTGATAAAATGCTTGATTAGTAGCTGTAATAGAAAACATAAGGTAACTAGTAATTTGCATAGCGAAGCCACAGTGTTTTATGTTTTAATCAGGGCAAGACACGGTTGYTGGTATAAAGAAGTAAAGTAATCACATGAAAAGAAACAAACACGAATTCTGGAAGTCCTGATCTATTACAATCTCAATCGGACAAATTTATTTTCCTGTTTTATTTCCAACCGTTATATATATTAAAAACCCCAAATTCTGGATGGAATTCCACAGGCATAGGTTTTCCCCATGAAACATTCTATGCAACTGGATTGATGAGTCAAACTATGAATGGGTGGAATGAGACTCAGGTTAAAACTCCTACCAAAACTAATTTTATATCAAAAATAAGTATACGATGCATAAACAAAATCTGGAAGTCATCGCACAATTCCTGTGAAAAACAAAACCCTTAGACACACTTGTTACTGTGCCAGTTTTAGGTATACTACTACACATAGCCAAATCATTTTGGGGAAGGACTGTGTAATCAATAATAAGATAAATTCTGGAAAAATAACTAGAATAATTCAGGAAAAGAATTCGACTTTGTAATGACAAACCGGTTTCGAAAATATAGAGGACGATGTTAAACACAGAAAGTGACAGATCAAAACTCRTTACTACATCTGTATCCATAACAAAATAAACTCAATACATAATGATCATATTACTTAAATGGAATGGCTGTCTAGATATCATAAATCCAACCAGGCGCAAGCTTGGCGTGTTTTCTATGTACCAAGATATTTATACAAATTAGGGCGTACCCTAGATCAACTAATACAGAACTTCGAACTAAAAGTCTTCGAAGTATTAGGGACGTGACATAGCCTTGACCATCGGTGCATGTAAACTCGAAATGATTTAGATGGAAGGGTACTGTATTTGGAACCCAAATACCTCTTGAAGGAGTGTAGAGGGCGTTCCCATGCTTCGGCGTGACCGCACTTGCACAAAGTAATATGAAACATTATAATATATCCGACAAAAATAATATGATTAAATTAAGGAACAGACCGTAATTAGAAAGGGGGCCGGTGAAATACTTAACTGTAATGGATGGTTTCATTCCTTTCACCATCACGCTAAACCATGTGCCTCCCAGACCGAAATGGGAAGAGGAGTTCATGTCTCCCTGATGGGTACCCTCGCACATCAAGGGGCCGATCATTAGCGATGAATACCAGTATTTAATCCAAAGAACATTGCGGGAAATGATATGCGTATAACGATCATAAAGTAATGATAAATATAAAACCAATGTGACATTTCAAACATAAACAGAAAGGATTAAAACGCCTCCAGCCATTAAAATGTCGCCTCTAATCGATATAATAACACCAGCGAACCTATTAATTAAACACATAAATTTTCAAGATCAATACAGTGTCGAAAGCTCTGTTACACACCCAAGTAAGGGAAACCCGGACATGACACTCTGTCAACTAAGAGACTAACCGATGGAGGAAACCAAACCCAATAACAAAATTTCAGTCAAAAATATAATATCCTGAATGCACATTTATAACAGACACCGTGATAAGCTCCTCCACAAGAGGAGAATGGCTCGGCCTCAACAGGAAGGTTAGTAGAGAGAAAGGGGGTAAAACTGTGAAAATACCTAAGCCTTGCTTGAGTACCCTGACCCCTTTTTACTACAGTAACCTTGAAGTAAAACGAGAATGCTACCGAGGAACTGACTGGGAGACAGGAGCATGTAGAGACCTGCTCGACGAGAGAGAAAGATCTGGTTGCATAAATAAAAGAATAGTCAAAGGCAAACTTACCCCACATAGGGTTGCCCGTCGAGAAGTTCCTTCCAAGATTCCTCGCATCTAGCATAGGGGTCGAATCACAAACTCATGACCATGATGCTAAAGCCAAATGAAAATGGTCTGAAACGTTTCTTTCTCCTTCACCAAACCAAAACCAGAATGAAAGTGAAAACACTGGAATAACCTTTCGCATGGAGTAATGGGGATGTGGTATTCATACTTGGGCGATGTGAATATGGTAAGTTTTCAACATTACATTGGGGCATGCAGGCCGAGTACTAAATCGAATAGACTCATCTCAGAGAACCTTAAATGTTGCAGACAAACCTTTAAGGCAAGATGGTTCCGACTATTATCAGTTGTTCAGAATATTAATGACAAGGTACACCGAGTAGCCTACGTAGGGTTACTTTTCCTTCTTACTATACTAGTTATGTGTTGAACCTAACCACCATCACATTAACCATGTGAAATGGATAGCCCAATATCGTTATGTATCGGAAATTTCCTAATGGCACGATGGTAACCTAACCTTAGCAAGTGTAGCATCTGCATGCTTTATTTCATGGTGCAAATTAGTGTCCGATTTTATACCCAAACAATATCTATTTAAAAGTATTCCAAATAATGTTAACCTCTTCTTGTAGACCTTATAATAATATATATCAAAACGGTTGTTATAAGGTCTTACATCTATGACCATTGCATTAATATGATAGTGGTTCTAAGTAGTTACATCTCCATAAAATAAAGTGGGTTTTGGAAACAAAAACGGTGGATAATACTAAGTTGTAATGAAACAAGATATCCCTAGCTATGTACCTGTGTTCGTATATAACTCAATACCAAAATAGGAAGAGGCGACTATATGTTAAAATAGGATAGAGAAGTAAAAGGCAATAAGACTGTTGTACATTATGGTTGACAAATGACTGAAAACTTTAAAGACACAGAATCAACTCAAAGTACCCAATTAAAAAAAAAAAAAATTATGTAAATTTTGAGGTTCATTACAGGTATGTTAGTTTTTCTACAAAATATAATGCATATGTTCACATTACTACGACTATTGAGACACTAAATAATGAAATTAGCTTAGAATAGTTTGAACAATTATAGAAAATGCTTCGTTATGCACTATTTTTTTTTTCAAATTTGTATATTAATTTTATATATGTTTTAAATTGAGAAAGTGCAACGTTTGAGGGTAGTAACATAATCAAACAATTTTTTTTAAAATTGTATAGCTCTTTTAAAAAACTGGTAAGGGGATAAAACGTTATAGCAAGAATACAAGATTCCTATATTTTAACATTTGATATATGTTACGAAAATAAAAATAAAAAGTAACAAACAATATTAATTTCTTTTTAAAAACATATATTTGGAATTTGCATAGTCGAATCTATCTGTGTAAAATTTTATTGACAATGGGTTTGTGTAGCCTATCTAAAAATAATGTCAAAATGAAGATATTGGAAGGCATTTGAAAAAACAAAGGTTTTTCTATTTTTGTAGCCCAAAACATTAGGGTATCCATGCCAAACCTAAATCTAAAGAAACCAATTTAGCAAACATGTAATTGGGAAGAAATTTTTGAATGTTTATAATGTGCATGCACATTCTTAAGCATGTGTGTGTTCCTAAAATGTGTACATGCTATTATGATAAAAAAGTTCATACCATCATAAATTTATACCATTCTTTCCCCTTTTCCCAATGCCCATGATATCATAGAAGATACCCATGCTACCATATAATCTATGTAAGTATATACATATGATCATCCCCTTTGCACCTCATGCCTACCAATATTGACGCATTGTAAAGTGACAATATTGGTTTTTGAATGGAATCGATATTGCACCCATCTCTAGAGATCCTTAAGAGAGAATTGTGTAGTGATTGAAGGATTTTTCCATAGCCTTTGAGGGTTAAAATATTTGTTTAGGGCCTACGGCCCTTGTTTTCCTCCATCAACCATGGTGTACACCTTGAGATCCAAATTCCTAGTTAGAGGCCAAATATCCCCTAGAAGTTCTAAGGTGGTTGTTCAAGCACTACTTAAAAATCATAATTTATAGAAGATTCAAATAGGGTTGAATCCCATTATTTTCATTCCTTGACCATGGTCATGCCCCTAGCCGCCATACATGGTGAAAAAAACCTCCTAATGGAACTAAGGTGCAACATGAAGGCCTCAGGACATAACTCTATTAGGAAATGAGGACACTTCCATGATAAACCTAGCATAAGAGAGGAAGAAATGTTTAATTAAGAAAGTAAATGACAAAGAAAACACACAATACATAGATATTTTACCCTAGAAACCCAAACCAGGGAAACCAACATTCCTTGAGCATTCTACTCTCTTGTTTTCTTATTCATTCAGAATAAAAGGTTACATGTCTAACCTTGGTCCACACCTAAGACAAAATCGACATAATACCCTCTTGATTACACAAGAACAACCATTTATCCAGTCCGAATTACATCTACATGACCAACAACCTCTATGATTATTGATTCTTGGTGATTTTCCATTCATCATCATTTATGACATTGCAACCTAACGTTTTTTAGGATTTACAGTAGGAAAAACCCTAAATAAAGGAACCCAAAAGTTCTTACAGATAGACAGAGATCATTGGCTACAAATCTTGTGAATTTCAGGATTTTGTTACAACCAACTACAAAGTCAAATTACCGGTCAACTATCAATTGGCATTCATTCGATCTTCAGTCAGTTTCCACACACTTTTTTGTCGACCTATTTTCATTTGACCTCTTCAACTTGTTCTTGATGTATTTACCATGGTGAACCAACTCAACCTTCGAGTTTGACTTTACCCAGTCGAATCATCTTGAGCTTTGACTTGTTGTCGATCCATGTCGACGTCAACTATCAATCTATCCACCTCGACTTTACTTTCACTACAAAGAATATAAGAACCCAAAATTCTCCCACTTTCTCTCTTCTTTGTTGAAACCAAGAGACCCCAGAACTCTCATTTAAAGACCCAGGGAAACAATGCCCATTGCCTCTTTGCACTAAGAGAACTTCAAAACACTCACAAACTTGGTAAAAGAGTCTGCTATGTTTTTCAACATGTCTACTTTCTCCAGTAGCACCTTGTTTCTTTCCACCATGTCTCTCAGGAAATGTTATTGTACATCAATGTGCTTATCTTAGAATAATAAGTTGGGTTCTTTGCCAAAGATATTTTTCTTTCACTGTCGCAACTTATCTTCATAACTCTTTGCTCAAACTAGATTCATGAACACAATCTTTCCATCCATTATTATTCTTTGCTTCCATGAGTGGATTCTATGTATTCAACTTATGTTATTGATAGGGATATGACCACCTATCGCTTATTCATCCATCTGATTCCTCCACCAAACATTTTGAATACATATCCATTGGTCAACCTCCATCGATCCAGATCTCCATCCTAGTTGACATCGACAAATCCATGTACATTTAATTCACTATCACCTCCAATTTTTCCTTGATAGAATATAGAATAATATTTTGTGCCGCAAAAATACCTGAATACTCTTTTGATAGTTGTCCAATTCTCCTTCCCAAGTGTCGACATGTATCCGCTCAACACGCCCACAACATGGTTAATTTATGGTCAACTGTATAGCATCACATATACATTATACTACCAAAAACACTTTCATAGGGAACATGTGCCATGTCCTATATTTCCTTACCCCTACATGAATTGGCACCTTCACAGGTTTGCAATACTGCATGTTGAAACGTTTCAAGATTGTTTTAATATACTTTGTTTGGTTCAACAAGATATTTATAGTTGCTCGATCTTCTTAATATCCATTCCCATAATGAGTTTTGTTTCACTTAGATCCTTCATGTCTAACTTGAAGTATAGTTGCTTCTTCACCTCCTTTATTGCATCCATGTTGTTTCCAATCAACAACATGTCATCGACATACAATGCTAAATATATGAAATTCCAACCTTCTTGTTTGAAATATAAACAATGATCAACTTTTCTTCTCAAAAACCCCAAACTAAGGATATATTTGTCAAACTTTTTGGACCACCTACTTGGTTGTTTCTTTAGACCATAATAGGATCCATTTCATTTTCACACCAAATATTTCTTTCCCTTTAATACAAATCCTTTAGGATGTTTCATGTAGGTTTCTCTTCTAGGACCCCATGTAGGAACATTGTATTCACATTCATCTATTCTATTTCCAGATCAAATGTTGCAGCCATAGTCATTAGTACTCTAATGGAATTTAATTTTTCAATGGGGAAAAAATCTCACTGAAGTCGACTCCTTCAACTTAGGAATATCCTTACGCTACGAGCCGAGCTTTGAATTTCTTGAATTGACCTGTTGTGTTCATTTTCTTCTTGAATACCCATTTTCTAGTGACAAGATTTCTTCCCCTAGGTAGTTTGACTAAGTCTCGTGTCTCATTCTTGTTCAAGGATTCTATCTTTTCGACCATGACGTCTTTCCATATTTTTTCCTCTATTGATTCGACTGCCTACCTGACCAACTTGGGCTCATCGTCAGTGGAAGTTAACATGAATGTGGAATGAAATTTGGGCAAAATATACCTTTCGACTTGTTTTCTTACACTTTCTAACCTCCTTACAATCAAGGATGGTTTTTCCACCTCTTCTTATGATTTAGTTGACTCATTTAGATCATCTTCATCACTCCTCGGATCAAACCACACCTTCTCTGAATTATTACCGTCCTGAATAATTTATTCATGCTCAGACTTACATTTGACTTCTATGAAGACCACATCTTGATTATATAATATATTTATTGATGCATGATCCTATACCTTATATCCTTTATTTCCTTCTTTGTATCCAATGAAAATACAATTGAATTCCTTCTTTTCCATCTTGCTCCTTTTTTCATTGGGAACATGCACAAATGTATCATATCCCAATACTTTGATATGTGAAACCGAAGGCTTGTTACCCAACCATACCTCATGTGTAGATGTTTTGACTAGCATCGACGAAGGAGGCCTTTTCAATAGAAATTTTGTTGTGTTGACTTCCTCCGCACAAAATTCTTTTGCGATCCCAACACCACTAAGCATGTTGCTTGCCTTGTCCATCAATGTTTTTTTCATTCTCTTGGAAACTCCATTTTTTTTGGGTATATGGTGTGGTAGTTTGGCATGCTATGCCACACTTCTTGAAGAATCAATCAAATTCTTTTACACATAATTCAACACCGTTGTCAGTTCTTAGAACCTTTATCTTCTTATCTATATGGTTTTCTACAAGATATTTAAACACTTTGAATTTCTCAAAGACCTATTATTTCTTTCTCAGGAAATATATTCATGTCTTCTTGGAAAAATAATCTATGAAGGAGACATAATACACAGATCCACCAAGTGAAGGAAGTGTAA
>JASDQU010739852.1:249817-267366 GCA_032191745.1 Picea mariana
TCAGTTCTTAGAACCTTTATCTTCTTATCTATATGGTTTTCTACAAGATATTTAAACACTTTGAATTTCTCAAAGACCTATTATTTCTTTCTCAGGAAATATATTCATGTCTTCTTGGAAAAATAATCTATGAAGGAGACATAATACACAGATCCACCAAGTGAAGGAAGTGTAACAAGGCCAAAAACATCAATATGAACCAACTCTAGAATCCCATTTTCCCTTGTCGCTCCAGATGGGAACCTCACCTGACATTGATTCCATATATACAATGTTCACGAAAGTAGAGTTCTAAATTACATTCAAGAAAGTATTAGACCATACCTTTGTGATGCATATCTCGAATTCATTTTTCTCCAATGTGTCCCATCCTCTTGTGCTATAACATGGTTGGGTAGACTTTATGATGACCTCTCTAGTCAATTTGAATCGAATCAGCCTGAGTTGAGTCGAGTTGAATTTGAGTCAACTTCAAGAACAATGATGTTGTTGTATCCAATCGAGTCAACACTCCCTAGTAACTTGTATAGGGTTCCAATTTGAACTCTTTTCATTAATACCATCGCACCTTTGACCATATTGCATGAATCCTTCTAAAAGAGAGTGTGCACCACTTCACCACTCATCTTGCTAACAGATATTAGGTTCCTTTCCAAACCCAAAATGTGTAGAAAACCTAGATTCTACTTTCATTCTGTAGTATCAATCAAACTCTTCCTCGTCCGACAATTTTGGTTTTCGAGTCATCCCCCAAGAACACTTCTCCTCCTTCATATTTTTCATATTTGCATAATAATTCTCTATGTGGTGTCATATGATAGGATTCTCCTGAATTAATCAACCAAACATATTGATCTAGTTGTGTACTGGTTGAAGCCAAGTACAAATCACCTCCCTTATCTGGAGTCATATTTCTCTCAGTTGACTGTGTTTGGTCGGATCTTGTACTATCTTCCATTTCGTTCAATTTTCAATTCCTTTTGTAATGCCTATATTTAATACATTTCAACATCTTCTCGTTAATTAAATAGGGGATTTAGATATACCCTTTGACTTATACTTTCTATTGCATAAGTTTCCTTTATCTTTGTCAACCGATCAACCTCTCACCACTAAGTATATTTGGTCGATCCTTCCATATTATTCCTTCTAATTTATTCTAACAGTAGAGATGAAACCATCTATTTTAGCACTAATGTGGTTGTGTCAATCCCTATAGCCATGACTAAGATATCCCAGGAGTCTAGAAAAGAACATAATAGTATAATATATTTATCCTCCTCAGTGATTTTAGTATCCAACGAAGAAAATTGGCTCATAATGGTATTAAATGAATTTAAATGATCTATTAATGAACTTCAATCACTCATCCTTAGAAGACACAATTTCTTTCTGAGAAACAACTTATTTACAAGATATTTCAACTAGTATAAGCTTCCCAACTTGTCCCACAATTTCTTGGCCAAGTCTTCAACTTATACATTCAATAGTAGCGAATCTTCAAGACAAATTTGATTCGTACTCCTTTCTCTTCTCTCGAGTTTCTCCCATTATTTCATTGACATACGTGTCGGCATGGTACCTATAATGCTTGTTGTCCATTGTTCTTGATCTATAATGAGATCTTCAATTTTAAGTTTCCAAATCTCAAAATTCTCACCATTGAATTTTTTTATCTCTATTCTTGAGCTGCCCGCCATTCTTTAACACAATCTTTATCAGAATCTTTAAAGATTTCATAATTACGAATCACATTGAACCTAGGGTTTAGCTCAGATCCAAGGTTTTTAAGGCAATCTCTGAGACCACATTCTAGTAAATGAGGACACTTCTATGATAAACCTAGCAGAAGATAGAAAATAATATATAATCAAGAAAGTAAATGACAAAGAAAACACACCGTACACATAGATCTTACCCTAGAAACCCAAACGGGAAAACAAACATTCCTTGAGAATTATGCTCCCTTCTTGTCTTATTCATTCGGAATAAAATATTACATGTCTAAACCTGGTCCACACATAAGACATAATCGACATCATACCCTTTTGATTACAGAAGAACAACCCTGCAGCCAATTCTTCTTACATCTACATTACCAACAACCTATACGATTATTGATTCTTAGAGATTATCCATTCATCATCATTTACATCATTAAACATGCATTTGTTTTAGTCTTTATAGTAGGAAAGAACTTGAATAAAAGGCACCCAAAAATGGTTACATATCCATGTAGATCATTGGCTACAAATCCCATGATTCTCGAGATTCTGTTATAGCAGACTACCAAGTCGGATTACCCATCAACTACCAATATTCCTTCATTCAATCTTCAGTCGATTTCCACATGTCCAACTATCAACCTCTTTTCGATTCACCTCTTTGACTTGTTTTTGATGTTTTTGCAATGTTGGACCATATCGATCTTTGACTTCAAATTTACCTAGGTGACTCGCCTCGACCTTTGACTTGGTGTCAATCCACCTCAACTTCGAGTGTCAGTCGATCCACCTCGACTAGACTTTCACTACAAAGAATATAACAACCCAAAAAACTTAAGTTTCCTATTTTTCTCCCTCGACTATGGTATAGTCCTTGACACCCATAGGTGGTGTGAAAAAACACCTAATGGTGCACATATACAACTAACAATCCAAATATTACTTGGAAATGCTCTATGTGGTTGTTCAAGGTGTAGTTCATGATCATTAAGCTCAAGAAGCCATGTTTTGGGCATAAGGCCCTTATTTTTCTCCCTTGTCCATAGTATAGACCTAAATATTGATTCTTATTATGAAGAACATAGTAATGGTGCCAAACATCTGCCATAGATGTTAAACATCCTCTTTAGAGGTCTTGTGTGGTTGTCCAAGGAATACTACATGATGCTTGATCTTGAGAATATTCAAATAGGTTTTTAACACATTATGTTTCATCCATAAGCATATTAAAGTCCCAAAGTATTACACCTATTTTTGGTTCTTTAGATAATTGGAGTTGGGTGTGGCCATCGTCATCTACTAATTCAGAGATTTCTATATTTATCAAACAAAATCTAGTATAGTTTATTATGTGTGGACTAGCTACAATAGTGTAACTAGAATGCATATCTTCATGTGTGTTGGTTCTAGTGATGAAACATGTGTGAATTTTCACATTCAAATCTATGTGGATAATTTTTAGATATAATAAATTGCTTCCTAATGAAGCAACAATAACCTTAGCTGTTATCACTGAACAATTCTACATTGAAAATTATTGACCGAAAACATATGTAGTGGAAACACAAAATATTAGAGAAGAATCATCAACACATATGAAACATAATTTCATTTATGTAATCTTGTTATCATAAAACATCCTAAGGAAAAAACCAACCCTTCTAGACAATACAATATTGCCAAACTCCAAGGACAAATTTGTACTCGAAAGTCACCAAAAATGAGAACAACTTTGTTCTCCAATAACCATGCAAATAAAAAAACCAAACCTCAACAATATCCTCGAAATATCATTTTCCCAAAAATCTATTGTAGAACACTTGTACAACTTTTTGAGGTCACCTGATGTCAACTTGTACATACTTGTCCCTTCCTAGAAGATCTTTTATGGATGTATACGACTATTCCTAAAACAACTCGCATACATATGCTATTGTTCCCACTGCAACCTGCATTCATGTGAAAAATTATACAAACACTTCGTATGACTGGCTCCACTTCATATAATATATTTATTCTTATGTCACCTCTCTCTCCCACACATGCGATGTTCCTTTCCCTACCAAGAACAAAAAATAGAGAGTCCTCAGCCTTAGGCAAGATTTGGTCCCCTAAAAAAGTTTCCCTTTCCCGAAATCACCAAGTCTCCTAGCACAAGTGTAGACTCACTTATGCAATCTCCATTATGCACAATGATGATCTGGTGTCACAATGCCATCTCTCCTTTATATAGGAGTCAAATGAGTGAGTTAAGGATCCCTTCCTAAACTCAACAATTAATTAGAATATTTTAGTCCTCTTTGTGGGTGTGGCACCCCCACACAAGCCCACAAAGCAAATCAATTTTCGCATGAGGCCCTAGCCTCGTTTCCAAGTTAATTTCACTGAAAAAAAAGTCAAAATTGCTGCCAACAAAAAATTCCTACATGCCCAACACCTTGGCCTCTAGTGAGAATACCTACCAAATATACAAAAACCAACACTCCCTCTTAGCTAGGGAGGTATCTCATTCTCCAACATCTCGATGCAACATTGTCACTCATAGTAGATATATCTCTTAATATACCACCTCTTTTATATTCCAATAGTCCAAACTGGAAAATCCCTTTGTCACTATGGAAAATGGGTCGTCAAATACTATAACAATAAGTTATAATATCATATCTATATAACTGGTTGCATCCTTGGTCACTGTACCAGATCCTGCTAAAACACATGGATACTCCATACGTGTCTCACATGTCGTACAATCCTGCTTCCTCTGAAGTTCATGTCTGGCCTCCTGTATTATAGTATCATATCCTATTTAATTACGTGGATCCTCCATGGAGGTCTCTGATGCCCTAAAATTTGTCTACCTCTGAATCTCCCATCTATCCTCCTCTATCAAAGTATCATAACTTGTTGAAATACATAGATCCTCCATGGAGGTATCACATGCCCTAGAATCCTCCTTCCTATGAAGCTCCTATATATCCTCCTCCACCCATGACACATGTCCCTTTATCCTGGAATATGTCTCTCTCCCAACTGAACTCAAGGGGGAACTCGATTTGGATGCCCATCTCTCTCTCTGAGCCAGCTGTATCTCCTTGAGGTTATGCTCACTTTGAGACCACATGATCCTTTTGAAACATGACTCCCTCTTATTTTGCACAACCTCTGGGGTCATCTTCTCCCTTTCCAATGTCCTCTACATTGTCTTGGAAATTTTCCCCTCCTTCATAGATCCTGATGGTTGACTCCCTATGAACTCTAGCCGCCTCTGATCCAATAATATTGGTGGGACCAAATGCCTCAGTAGTCGTGGGGATACTTGATCCTCCTCCTTTATTTATTTTCTCTTGTTGGGAACATCACTCATAAGCTATCCCATCATACTCTAAAGGTATCCCTCCCTAACTCCAAGAACTATTGATGATATGAAGCTAGATCGTCTGGGAACAAGAAGTACTTTTCCATATAAAAACAATATATGATAGTCCTTCCTCTCACTCTCTGATATTTAGAGGACACTCGTCCTAAGTTATGTCACCCACAACACATTCGACACCCTCATTATCTCTCCTGAATCCAATCTAAATGATACTATCCCAGCTCCTCATACTGAATGCTTAGCTCCCATATCAAGATCTACACATAACTCTGAGCCAGTCTATGTGAGAGTGTGAAAAAACTCCTATGCACCTCTTATATGTCAATATGATGTTCTATCTACCAACCATATCCCTATTGGAGACAGTCCATGAAAGGTTGGAGACCAACAAGATCTCCCTCTAGAACCTATCTGCAAACTCATCAACCTATGTTGTTGATTTATGTTTCCTTCTTCCTCTTCCCCTCCAGTGTGGACATTGTGAATAATAATGACCAAATTTATGGCACTCATAACATATTATCTTACTAATATCATCCTTCGGTATCACATCTAGAGATGCTTCTCTCTAGGGAGAATCCCTTCTCCCTGATGAACCTTTTCTGTCTAGAAAACCCCTTCTTCCCTTCCTAGGGTAGGTTGCCTATTTCTCATCACCTCCATTCTTCACGGGACCATACAAATCATCTGTAGACACCAATTGGGCCTCCTCCTAGATAGAATCTATCCATAATCTGTCAAGGTATCATAACTTTTCTTGTGCTTAGATCCCCTGCACAAATGGTTCCCAAGACCTGGGAAAACCTCTCAAGGATACATTCACCAAATCAACATCTTGCATTGTATCACCAATGGCTATAAGATGATCTCATATCTAAGTAACTTCATAAGGTAACTACAAACTGCATCTTCACTAGTCATCCTGACAATCTGAAGCTAATTCTTCAAGTGTATCATTTTGTCGACATTCTTGTTTTGGTATAGACCTACCAAAGTATCATACATATCCTTGGCAATTTCTTTCTTGACAATGCGAGGAATTAGGTGGTCCTTCACAGACTCTAGAAATACCTGTTGGGAATTCACTTCCATCTTCTTATGGAATGGTAAATCTACTAGATCATTCAAGCTAGTAACTACATCCTCAACATACTCATTGAGGTCATTATCTTCCAACAAAAGGAGAACCCTTGCCTTCCAAGCTCGGAAGTTGGTTTCCCCTTCCAACCTATACTGAAGATTCAATGTATTCACCATCTTGACATGCTCGAAACAAGAACAAGTACAACACTCTTCGAGTGTTGTAGCCAACAATGTTTCTCAATATGATCCCCTTCTCTTCAAATTACATGCTCTGATACCATGCCAATTTTCATGTGACTAATTCTCAAATCTGAGAAATTGCTTCCTCGTTAACCAATAATAACCCTAGTTGTTATCACTAAAAAATTATTGGCTGAAAACATATGCAATGGAAATACAAAAGATCAAAGAAGAATCATCAACCCATGTGAAACATAATTTCAGTTATGTAGTATTGTTATCATCATAAATCCAATACAATATCACCAAAATATGAGTATAACCTTATCGTCCAAAGTGATGAAAAATTACAACTTTGTTCTACAATAACCATACAAATAAAAAAATGAAACCTCAATAATATCTTGGAAATATTCTATTCCCACAAATTTGTTAAGACCACCTATACAACCTTCCGATGTCACCTGATTTAATCTTGTATAGATATGTCCCTGCTTAAAGAGCTTGTATGTATGTACGCAAGTGTTCCTATACAATCCCATGTACGTACACAACTATTCCCACTGCAACCCGTATACATGTGAAAAATTGTATGGACAATTCGTACGACGCATTCCACTTCATACAATATCTTCCTTTTCAGGTTGCCTCTCTCTCCCAAATGTGTGGTGTGCCTTTCCCTGCCAAGAACAAAAAATAGAGAGTCATCGACCTTAGGTCATATTTTCTCCCCTAGCATAATTTCCCTTTGCTGAAATCACCAAGCTTCCTAGCACAAGTGTAGACTCACTAATACTATATCCATTATGCAAAATGATGATCTGATTTCACAATGAGATCTCTCCTTTACATAGGAGTCCAATGATTGAGTTTAGGATCCCTTATGAAACTCAACAATTAATCAGAATATTTTATTACTCTTTGTGGGTGTGGCATTCCTACACAAGCCGACAAATTCCATAAACTTTCCCATTAGGCCCTAGCCTGATTACTAGGTTGATTTCATTGAAACGAAAGTCAAAACTAGTGCCAACAAAAATTCCCACATTCCTGGAAGCTTGGCCTCTAGTGAGAACACTTCTGGAAGATACAAAAAACAACAACATACATGCGTGCATGAGTTTCTAGTGATAAATATTTATGCATGAGTTTTTAGTGAGGAAGTTTTATGCACAAGATAGAGTGGCCCCTAAAATCATACAAGTGGAAGTCTCAAGAAGGGATTTCGAGGCTAGACATGTGTAGGGCCATTATGCATCTCACAAATTAGAATGAATCATATCTAATCCTATAATTTGGAGGTTCATGGTGATATTTATACATACATAGATCTATGGTTCTCCCAATTATGATGGTGAAATTTGGGCTAAGTCTTGCCAATGTTCTTTTTCCCTTGTTTTCTTCTCTAGAGAACTCTTTTGGTTTTCTCAACTAGACTTGTCTTCAGAGTGGTGGTGTTGGATTGATTTAGATCTAGAAAGTATAGTAATAGATGAAAAACCATTTTCTAAGGAGGAGTTGTGTCCATGTGGCTAAGAATGGAGGTACCTAGATCCAAGTGATAGAGGTGTTGTGAAAATATCAATTATGGTTTACTTGTTATATATATATATATATATATATATATATATATATTTATTTATTTATTTATTTATTTCCTCCCCTAAGTCCTTGTATTTTTCATATCCATGAATTCTTTGAATCTAGGAACTGATGGTGAATTTCTTAACCTGAAAATCATTTACATGTCTTGGAATAGGGGATGTTGCATATGTTTGATTATGCGTATATCTATAAGGGACAATAAGGTTGAAGAGTTTTGGATCAGAATTTCTCACTTGGGTTAAGATTCAACCATTATTCAAATGGTGTGCAACTTTTATATTCTCCATTGCATTTTATATCATAAATCATTAGATCTAGCAAACAAATTCAATTTTCTATCAATTCTCTATGGTATGCTATTAACCTACTCATTGAGAAATCCATTAGCTAGAAATAGTGAAAAAAATTACTACAATAGAATTTGTGGCTCTCATAGCGAAATTCTTAGAATTTCTCCTTTTGTGGTTCATTTTGGTTGTTTTTTAATAGGGTCAACCTTTATATATGAATATTCATGATAAATCATGTGTAATTAAATCCTATGTTAGGAGAATCTCATGTTATTTTCAATCCTTGATTTTAATTTTTCCCTTCCTCAAGAAATGAAAGTGGACCCTATTTTAAGAAGCATGCACAATCAATTGTGCACATTGTTTTCCTTTCTACAACCTAGATGTAGAAAGTTCCATGTAGAGGTTGACCTTATTGACCCCACATGCATACCCATATAATTTCAAAATATTATTTCTTACTTTACTCTAGATATAGTTCTTAGGGTATTCCTTAAGTGTTTGGGGTACTACCTTCTATTAAGAGAATTCCGCCCTACGAGATATGGGAGCCAAATATCCACTGCATGAAGGATAGCCACCATTTCCTTCACTTATCTGGGTTCTTACCGAATTACACTCGCATGATTGTTTACCAGTGAATTAAAAGAGGCGTGCTTTCATTAATATTACTCTCAGAACTCTCCCTAAAGCATCACATTCCAATAAAAAAATATTATTAAATCTAGGTACTACTAATAATGGAGTACTTCACATGGAATCATTTAAAGTAGTGAAGGCCCTTGCTGCTATCTCACTCCAAACAAATGAATTATTTTGAAGGAGTGAAGTTAGGGGAGCCACAATTTTCCCATAATATTTTGGAAATTTCTTGTAGTATCATATAATTCCTAGGAATCCTCTCAATCTCTTAATTGTTTTTGGATGGGGACAATCTTTCATAGCCACCACTTTCTTGGGATAAACATGTATTCCCTTCTAATTTATAATGTGACCCAAATATTCAACCTCAAGAGCCCCAAAAGCACATTTGGAGTGCTTCACAAATAATTTTTTGTCTCTCAAGAGTTGTAAGGTCTTATCAACATTATATATGTGTGATTCCCATCTTTTACTGTAGATCAATATATCATCGAAGAATACTAAAACAACATTTCATAGGAAGGGTTTGAAATTCTTGTTCATGAGACTTTAGAAAGTGGATGGAGAATAACAAAGGCCGAAAGGCATCACTAGAAACTCATAATGGCATTCGTGTGTTTTAAAGTCTATATTCAATATGTTTTCCTCTTTCATCTTGATTTGGTGGTATCCTAAACATAGATCGAGCTTAGTGAAAAAAAAATCTCCATGAAGGTGATCGAGGAGATCATCAATAATAGGGATGGGAAATTTTTCCTTTATCATCAACTTATTGAGAGCTCAAAAATTAGGACACATGTGCCAAGTGCCTTTCTTTTTTAATACCATGACTACTAGTGATGAGTAAGGGATTGTACTAGGACATATGACCCCTGCCTCCAATAGCTCGTGAATGATTTTTTCTATTCCATTATTTGTGAAAAAGGGAGGCTATAAGGATGTATATTCAATGGTTGACTTCCTAGAATTACATGAATGCCATGGTAATGATCTCCTCGAGAAGGGGGTAAACTCTTAGGTGTCTCAAATACATGATGATTTTTTTCAAGGACCAGCTAGAATTATAGGTGGATTTCTTGTAGTTAATTACCATAACCTTTATTGATTTATGTGGACATCGGTGTTCTCCCACCTATTCCACTAGATCGACATACAATTATCATTTTGGTAGGTTTTCTACAATTTTTTGGGTCCCAAACTTCCTGGGTTGTTTTGAGGCCCTAAATGATGTTTTCTTTATGTGGAAATTCCCAATAGATTCTTTTTTACATGTATTATATCATTTGGAAGGTGTACTCCGAGGATAGACCTTTTTGACAATGTATCAATCACCCCAAATAGCGATTGTATGAAAATTTTATTCCCTTGGGAAGTTGATGTATCAACTACCCCGATCAGAGCCCACAAAGCTTTTGGTATTCTGGGGTTATGGTTTTGGATGTTTAGGGTTTTATCATTCATGATTTATATTAAAAAGGCCTTGGGAGCCTCGTTTTAATCATATTCTTGCGAATGCGCATAACTATCACATATCTTCTCAGAGATAACCTACCACCATTCTAGCGAGTTCATTTCACTCTGTATTTTCTTTTATAGTATTTGAATATTTCATTAGTTAATAGAAATTGAGTATTGGTGTATCTTTGTTTTTCTATATTTTTATGTGTTTGATTTTGTTCCCTCATAAATCTGGATTACTGGTATTACAACATTTTTCTCTTTATTAGTTTCTTTGTGAATGTACCCAAAGAGTTTGGGGTATCAATAATTAGGAATTGAATTGGTTGAACCTTTAGAAGACCATCTTGGATGACATCGATGACCTCCCATGGTAGAGGAAAAAATATATGAGGGAGAAAGATAACCTATTAAGATGTTTCTTGCAGAAGTCCTCAGGAAATAGAGGACTTCTACAAGAAACATTTTAATATGTGAATAATGAACAAAGTTCATTTTGGCTCAATTGAAAACAATTTGAAACAGTTTGTTGTAGTTCATTAACCTACTGATAACCGCAGGAACTTCTCAGCAAAAAAGAGAAAGGAAGCATCACACAATCATTAAAAGGGGGATTCTAGAGATCGTTTTGGAGGAGTCGCAGGTAGACATAAATTTTCATGAACGTATATTATCTCAGAAATAGAATTCAGAGAGGGAGAATTTAAGCATAATTTTCAGAGAGTATGCTGTCAATGTTAGGAGGACTTCTTCATTTCATTCTTTCATTTCAGCTTCAACAGATATTGATGAAATCGTCGACAGCAGGTGGTTTTGCAAAGCAACGAAAGGAATAGGTGAGGATGAGCTTGTTGGTATTCGTGAGGTAAATGTTAGCTTGTTAGTTGTTGTATTAGACTCGATTTTATTTGACGCTAATCAGTTTTTGTATGTAGGTTTCCTCTTTGCGATTCACCACCATTTCTCTATTCCATTTTTGGCTCACCTTTCTTCTTCCTTTTCTAGCTTGGTCTTTCTATTGTACATTTCGTCTAGAAAGGATAAAAATCATATACCTGGCCCTAGCCCACGAAGGGACTTGCAGATTTCGAAGATTTGTGATTTGTATGAAAGTTCTCTTAATGAAAATCAGTTTTTCCTCCCTCTAGAATGTTTCTTTGAATTTTCATTAAAATCCTTAGTTCTCATTTCTTTATTTATTTCTAAAAACTTTGATTTCATAAATGAAAAAATGGTTGGACAAATATTAAAAAATACAAATTAATTTTATTTATATTGTAAGCAATCTTGTTGATAAAGTTTATTTACCATCTAATTATTGTATATAAACTTGGTTTACTTTTTAAAAATTTGGTTATCTTTATATCCTAAACTTTAAAAAGGAAAAAAAAATTCATAAAGGTTTTTAAAAAAGAAAAAAAGAAATTCATAATTATTGTATATAAACCCTTTTGTTTTTAACTATTTTGAATTATTATGTGTTAATCACATCCTAACTTCCAATTGAAACTAGTGTTATGCAATAAGTTTTCTTTTTAACTTAGTTTAAATCTAACATAGTGTTTTTTTTAAACTTTTCTAACTTTTTAATGTTACTTTAATTTACTCTTTGATAAAATAAAACAAAACATTTCCTTTACTTGTATGATTTTTCCTTCCTTTATTAATTTAATTGTATAAAACCTTACATAGAAATGATTAAATTGTAAATAGCATAAAATCATAAATCAAATAAAAATTAAATATTGCTAAAAGAAAAATTACAGGACAAACGGATCTATGCTTGGACTATAGGTTATGAGAAAATTAACTTAGAGTTCAATGCACATTCTTGTCTAGGGATTTAAGCCTAGGGTGACATTCCCGCTTCTTCTTGCATAGCCCTGTGAGAGGTTGAAAATGTTGGTGCTTGAGACTCTCTAGTCTTTTGGCGTCAACATATTTTTGGCGACCATACTGGGAACAACCATTCAATGGTTCGTTCCTAGTTTTTGTTTTAATCATTTCAATTTTTATTTTTCCCTTCCAAGACCTCAATTTCTCAACCGATTGGAAACCCTGTTGGTGGTTGTAACCTTGTGGTTTTAGCTATTGACCCTGGAAAAGTCATTCGCAAGTATGGCATGTTTGAGTTTGAAGAATACTTAAACAATTATCCTTGGTTTGTTCCCATTCCCTTGAAGTTAGCTCACCCGGTGAACCCTTTACCTCACAAATTCAAGAATCAATTGCCTCTCTTCCACGGTGATGGAACTATTAGAGCTATTGAACACCTTCGCGGGTTTTTGAATTCTTGCGTTATTGTTGGAGTAAACAATAATGATAGTTGTATGCTATTGTTTATGAATTCCCTTCAAGGCGATGTCGCTTCTTTATTTTCCAGCCTTGCCGATGGATGCATTTCCACCTGGTTCGAGTTGTCTTACTAGTTTACTTCTACTTTTGGGAATTTAGATAATGCTTACAAGCATCTTAAGAGGTTTAATCAATTACACATGAAGGATAATGAAAGCATTCTTACTTTTAATCTTCAGTTTATCAAGTTGTACAATCTAATTCCTACTCCCATTCTCCCTACCAAACTTGGTTGCTCTGTTGCATTAATATGAACTTTTGCCCCCTCTTTACCGATGGCAGTTGGAAGAAAAGAATGTTCAAAACCTAGAGCTAGCCCTATCTAGTTGCCTCAACTTCGAAAAAAAAAAGTGTAGGACAGGTTACTCCTTTGGTGTTTGTGATTCACACAAGGAGTTTTCTTCTTTAATCCCCTTCATTAAGATCTTTCAAGATCACATGTCCTTTCTCGAGTCTAAATCTTCAAATCATACTGGGAGTATCTCTCAGGAGCCCTCTCTCTTAGGGACTAATCATAATGAATCAAATACTTGTGGTCGAGAGTTTGAATATGAGGAGGATCATGATTATATCATGATGCTTAATGACGAATCCACCTCTCACATCCTTCATAAACCTCATACCCAAAATCACCTTTCATCTCAAGCTTCTTATCCGTACGCATACAATGGAAGTTTTGATTATGCAAATGAAGAAATCTGTGCTAATTATGTCAAACCAACTTATGATACATTTGTATTTGATGATGGTGCTAATAAGTGGCCAATGCAAATTGATGAGAACCAACATGAATTTAATAATGTGGATATCTATGATTCCAATCAAGATTCTAATTTGTATAAAATTTTCACTAATCCTGTGTTTCAATCAAAAGATAATAAAGTACCTCATGCCATCAAGCAATTCCCTCCTGTGTGTAATTTGTATTTCAATGATAGTAAATATTGTAGTGACATTCTTATGCTTTCTAATCCATGTTATGAATCTTCTTTGCGTCAGGACGATCATATTCCTGAGAGAAAGGTCCCGAGAGGTGATATTAATTTGTTTGATGAACTCATGAATCATYCCTTTTAGGTACAACCCTAAACCCTAAATCTAATTCAATAAATACCCTCATCTTTTTTGGTAAATCATTTGTTCGTTGGCATGTCTGGGAGGTTGATGGTCGTTTCTTTCAGATTTTGATTTATCATATATGCACACAGCATACATCTATTGGTTCGCATTTTGGCAGTCCCTCCATACACAAGTTTGTCAAACTCATAAGACCCGCGCACAAAGAAAATGGCACATTCTTGTACACTAAATTTCATCTGACCTGAGTTCAAGCTAACGACTTCTTCCCCCTCTAAACAAATAAACAAAATAATAAATAATAAATAAATAATATAATAATAACAATAAAAAAAAAACTAGGAAGGGCTAGATTAGTTTTGGGTTGTTTTTGCTTTTACTCAATTTGTTTTCTCTCTTGTATTTCTTTTTTCTTCCTTTTCATTTTTCCCTTTCTTATGGCCATAAGTGATGGAACAATGATTGGTGATATTAAAAGGAATACTATCTATATATTTTTAATTGATTGACCAAATGTGTTTTGGTGGACAATAGACTTGGAGTTGAACTAAGTTGCCTTCCCTTGTCATGATTCCTCGCTTTTCTACAATTCGCTTTCTAAGAGGGACATCCTCACTCACCACATTCGTCAGTACTATTCCCCCCTTGCTTCTTTCCCTTCATTTGTCCTCCTTGATTTTGAGATTCCTCCAACATACACGTTGTGGACGATCAGTGTTTTGGGTCTTTCCCTCAACACACATCCACAACAAGTTTCTAATCCTCGTAATCATCTCGTTAAGCTTGAAGAGTTGTCCATTTTGGTTATACAATAGGTTGAACCCCCTCATACTTACCACTTTCCATGAGTTATTCCCAAAGTTCCGATCCATGAATCCCTTGACCTCCATCGTGTCTCCCTTTGTTGTATAACCTGGTCCATATAACCCTAACAACCTTTTCCTTGTCCGACATTGAGTCTCCCTCAGTCTTGGCATTACCCTTCCCTTCCCCTCTTCCTATAGAAATCCAAGAGTCATAACTTATTGTTAAAGCTTGCACGCCACTGTAAGCGACGCGCCTCTGTTTGTTGGCAGTTTTTTATGATGATTTTTGTTAATAGGACTTAGCCGACAAAGCGTTGCCAGTCTCCCTCTCCAGTCATACTACTTGCGCATGTTTCACTTATTTTCGTTAAATGTTGGCGCATTGTTCTTAGTGGATTTATTATGACGCTTGATTCTTTTCTAAGCAGAACCCTTTACGCACTCCTTCCATTATTCGTGCCCTCTTATTTCTCCAATGACACACATGTCCAAAGACCCTCATGTCAACATTGTTGATCTATGTGCCCGCCTTATTCGTACTCGCTTGCACAAAGTCTCGCACGCTCCCATGGAGTTAGCGCTACATATTCAAAGAAAGTACATGATCATTCACATGGAAACAAGTACATTACAACTTGTTAGTGCAAGGTTCTTGCCTTAACTATCACAGTTTTCAACCTATGATTCAAAAGGCATGTTATCCCTTTTGACCCATGCTTAACCTTGTTATAATCTCACCCATAACCTTCAAATTTTCATTCCATATATTATCAAGTTTTCAAAAATAAATATATTATATCATATTTATTATATTTACTCTTCATTAAAAGTCATGACATGTTATATCCACTTTTTCTCTTTTCCAAAATGCAATTATACTCTACATTTTCATGGTTATCAATTTAATATTATCTCATGACTCCAAAAGAAAAATCTTTTATAACAAGTTTCCATGTTTCGTTCCCATCATCCTTTACACTGTCACCAATGGTCCTTGAAAAACATCGTGTTATATATTATGGGTGACATGCCACATAAAACTTCCTATCCAAGAAAATGGTATTAACCTCATCTCATGTGAATTACTATATCCTATGTCTTCAAGCCAATACATCATATTCTATACACATACCGTTTCCATACATAAAGAAATACTATTCCCTTAAAGGTTTTGGCTTACATCATGTCGAGCCCTTATGAAAGAAGATTGTGCCGTGAATGAATAATGGAGATTAAGGGACGATCGTTGAACAAATGCGTAAAAAAACTCATATTTGGTTGTGCCTTCTGACACTCAAGCTTCCAAAAGCCGAAAAGTAAAATAGAACGCTTTTGCCATATTGTCTGTAAATGGTGTCAATATCAACAGGGATTGAATTGTTGGAGGTTCCAGAACTCCAGACCGTTTGAATCTGCAAAATGGTGGACGCTCACACAGGACTGTTGATGCGAGGGATCTGAAACTTCTTGTCGAGTCGGGAGAATGGTTTGTCCAAGAGGAAGGTAATGTACAGCCAGAAGGCACATCCAACTCAGCATTTGGAAAGGGATGTTGTGTTTGTTATTATGGACTGCCATAACTGTTGGTTAACCAATTATAATCCTGAAGCAACTGACAGAGTATAGGGTTATCTAATTTTGAAAATAAAACTATGGTTCATTTCTTTCCAGAGGACATGTCTGGCTTTTTATTTCACGGTGATCTGATGATCGATTCCTCTTTAATATTTCCGCAACAAAAGCATACTTGACTTCAGAGCCTTAATAAATCGTGCTTACACACCTCGCTTGTTTGTCCCTGAACCAAATTCGTATCAGCCTCGCCTCACAATTCTTGTTCGTGAAGATAACAGGGTAAGCTTGAACCTGAAGGAGGTGGGTGGATTGGCTGAGCGGCTCGGGTTTAATGTTACAATGTGGAAGCCATCGCGAACCACTGAATTGAAGACAACACATTCGCTTTTGAATTCCAGCCAGGTACTGCTTGGTGTCCATGGTGCAACATTGATTCCTTTTCTGTTCATACGTCCTGGATCTGTGTTCATTCAGTGAAATCGATGGGTGACAGAGACACGGACTCACCCTCATATATGATAAATTGTGAAGCAAGAAATGCAAAGAGAAAGAATAGAACAGAAAACAGTATATTAGAATGTAAGAAGAAGGGTACAAAACGAGTACATGAAGAAGTTCATGAAGAAGATATGAAGCAGTACTATGCAAAGGAAAATAGCTGAGCTAAATAGGCTCAAGCAAAACAAGAATAGAAAGTACAGCTGGCCAGGACAACTGGCAGTGTACAGTCAGCCTGTTGAGGTTACATTATATTTAACACTCCCTCTTAAACTCAACAGTTACAAACATCAGCATTGATTATGCCTAAGTGTTGTCTTTGAAAACCAAAAACCGATTTTCCCAGTGGCTTTGTAAAGATATCTGTGAGCTGATCTCGAGAACCACAGAATTGTAGTGCAATATCACCATTATTGACTAGCTCGCATATGAAATGAAAACGAGTGTAAATGAGTTTGCTTTTCTTGTGAAATACATGATTTTTAGATAAAGCAATTGCTGAAGTATTGTCATGGAAAATAGGAGTTGGATCCTTTTCTGTATGTGACATATCTTTCAATATTCTTCTCAGCCACACAGTTTGACAAGAAGCTGAGGTAGTAGCGACATACTCTGCCTCTGCAGAAGATGTTGATACAATTGGCTGCTTCTTTGATGCCCATGAGATTAGGTTCGTGCCGAGTTGAAAAACATGTCCAGATGTGCTTTTCCTGTCATCTAGGCTACCTGCAAAATCACTGTCTGTGTAACCAGAAAGTTGATTACTATTAGATTTAGTGTACCATAAGCTAAAATTGAGAGTTCCTGCAACATATCTCATAATTTGTTTCGCCATTTTCCAATGAGAATCTTTGGGGGATTCCATGAATCTGGAAACAAG
>JASDQU010739853.1:3477-22740 GCA_032191745.1 Picea mariana
ACATATTTGAAAAATTTAAGGTATCTAAAATTGTGTTTAAAAAGAAAGCCAACCTTATGTGACTAGAAGTTCGCCTCTTTTTCTTTGGTAACTTTAGTTTATTTATATATTAAAACCAAAAAAGTTAGGTTGATGATGTTTCTCGTGAAACGTATCCTCCGTTTAATAAAATAAATTTTTTATAAAATACCACATTAATATTCTTATATTCTTTAATGTTTTTGGTGAATATTGTAAATTTCTTACACAAAATATTACATTGATTTTGTTATTATTATTAGTCCATGTTGTAGGTATAGAGGGACTATAGCGATCGATAATTCATTGACTACATATTAATTTGTCCTTTGACTCGAAATATTTGCACAATACCTATTGTTGGAGCTATGGAATTAAAAGCATACATTTTTATATAATAAAAAGTGCCATATATGTACTGATCTGATTGGATAAGAGATTGGAGATCTTATTGCCGGCTTTGCTATTCCCAATGTTTTATATGGCAACATATTCAAACTTTTTCTCGTATACACTATTTTTTAATCATATATTTTTCCTCTGCATTGCTTGAAGGTGGATTAATGCTAGCGTTAGTTCGAATGTTTGTATTAGCATTTTCTACTAGCTGAATATATCCGTAAGTTTTGATATGTACTAAGCATATTGAAATGTTTTGATATCCAAGCTTTATAGTGATTGAGAATTCAAAAGTTTATAGTGTCTTTGCCGGATGTATTTTTGTTGAAATGTATTGACACTTATTCTGAGATGCATCAATAGGCCTGGCAGCTTAAATGTTTACATGACGCGACGTCATGCAACGACCCTGACAACTTAAATGTTTGCATACCGTGAGGTCCTTAGACAGCCTGACAACCTTAAATGTTTATGTAAATGCGCTTCTCGGAGTACATTTTTCCTCGAAATTTTCTATACAGTTACAGTGAATTGCACAGTCCTATTAAAAGATGCTTAACACAAAATAACAGAGATATAGTAAAATTGGTTTCCTATTCAATAAGGAAATAGGTTGAAACTGTAAAATGCATCGAAAAACAAGCTTTCTGGAATGGTGGCAGATTATCTCTGAGAAGAGATGTGACGGTTGCGCTCATTCGCAATAAGATCGTTAGAATGAGGCTCTGAAGGCCTTTTACAATAAACAAGAATGTCAAAAACCCTTGACATCCAAAAACCTAACCCTAGGAGATGAAGCACCAAGTCATGTGGGCCCTGTTTGAGTAAGTTAGTACATTAACTTCCCGAGGTCGTAACTTTTGCATACGATCTCTGTTTTAGGCACACGATAGCCCGTTGGAAAGGTATAACCGAGAAGAACAATTTTCGACTAACCTAGATGAATGCTTTAGACAATCATCTAGGCCCCAAATCCCCCAAAAACGTTGTTTAGGGCCTCAAAATCGCCCCAAAAGTTTGGAACCCGAAAAACTGCCGAAAAACTACCAAGGTGGAAAACTGTTTTTCGAGCCAGTGGAATAGGTGGGTGGCCACCGATATCCAACTGGATCAATAACGAACCGTGAAAACCTGAACACTATGATACAAAAGATTTTTGAAAATAGTAAACAATTATCAATGGCTTTTATACAAGTAGATAATGCATTTAAAGTTTAATAGTCACTCGATCAAATAAAAAGTTGGTAATAAAATTTATGGGAGAAGTATATGCATGAGATAAGATAAGATAAGATAAGATAATTTTATTTTATTAATGTCCGACTAATGACTACAAAAATAGGTCAAASGGACTATTGAGTGCAATGATGTCAATACAGTGCAAGAATACCAAAAGGTTTCCTATAAAAAGCGAGATGCTGAAAGTAAAGTGCAATAAGGTAGGGTAGTAGAGAGTGAGATCTACTCTGAGGCATGAAGAACTCTCAACCCTGAGCTCAAAGATCTGCTCTAATGATGAGATGTACCGTAGGAGAAGATCTACGAAGAAGAAAGGAAAATAGGTCTGTCATGGAATGAACCCATCTCTCCTACCATTTGAGGTTGAATGAAGAAAGATGAGTATAGTTGGGTGTCCTGAGGGGGAACTAGTGGGGTGCCTAGATCATCTATTGCGCTATTGATTGGTAGAGGCAGTGCATTGACGAGTTCTGAGGGATCTCATACGTCTCCTGGGAAAGGATATAGTATGGTCATGTTGCCGAAATCTTGTGGAACGAGGGAAGGTTCCATGGGTCCGCATTGATTTGGAGTTCGGGGTTGTGCTGGTGTTGGTCTATTGCTTAGTGCCCCTTCCTAAGGGTAGAACCATGAAGAAGGAGGTGATCCCCCAAGTAGGATTTGGTCTCGTAGGAAGCTAAAGAGTACGGGCTCATAGCTTGAGGGCCTCTTGTATGTATAAGGCTAAGCATCGTTGATCCAGATTCTTGAAGAATCCCTTGAGGGTCTAAGTCCCCCTGAATAAGAAATGAAAACGCCCCCTGATCTCGTAATAAATGAGGCAACGGAAGATGAAGTGCTCCTTAGTCTCGACCTCGTATAGTTGGCATAACCGACATATCCAATCCAGTTGGTTGATTTGGTGGTCTGTCTCTACCCAAAGTCTATGAGAGCCCACTCTGAACTGGCTTAGAGGAATGCGAAGAACATGTACCCAGTGAAAGAACGTATATTATGGTCAAACGATGAACCCATCCCTAAGCTCCAATAAATGCTTAGAGTAAAAGGCCATCTTTGGACACAACCCACCAAGAGGGTCAATCCAAGTGATCTGGATAAACTACCTATGAATGTCATCTCTAATGTTCTTGTTCAACACCCATCTGGTCGATAGGATATGGCCAAGTGCATCCAAGGAATATCTAAATGGAGGGAGGTGATCATTCTAAATGCCCATAGACTCTAAAAGATCTGACACCCATGTGAACCAACCTCAAGCCCAACACAATGGGATACAAAGAGAAATGGTATTAGAAGAGCAATAAGCCAAGTACGAGTACCGATCTTGGCCCTTCGTCGAGTCGGCTAAGCCCAGGATGCGATGCTGAAAAGAGACCAGTCCGAACTGTTATCACACAATTTGTACTTGCCCAAAGCCAAAAGCGAGTGAATACTAAATTGGCGTAACAAGGCGAATGTCCTATCATTGTCACCTTAATAAGACACCATTTTCTATTTAGGAGTAGTACCCCAGGGGAGACGTCCCCAATGACTTGGGGGTTTGAGAAGGATAAGAAAAAAATATTAAGAAAGTCATGCCCCTCTCAGAGGTCACTCTAATCAAAAGTTCAAAGGGTTTTAAGGATATGAAGCAAAATAATATTTAAGTGTACCTGCCCAGGACAAGACAACAAGAAAAGATGTTATTTGCAAATATCATATGATGTTAGTGCTTCATAAAACCATAGACTTTTGATAACATTAACAAGATGATATAAAAGCTGAAGCAATATAAGTATTTATATCAACATTATATATTTAGCAACATCTACACAATCATGCCTCAATAATGCTTCAAAAATGACAAGAAACAATAACATAAAATTAACAAAATGATAGTAATTGTCAAAAGCAATGATGGTAATGCATAATCAACTTTAAATCTTGCTTTTAAGATGGATTTGTTGCTGTTATAGATGGTTGTAGCAATCTTTTGCAACAACAACAAATTAGTTAGTGAATTAGTCTAATCTAAAGTTAGAAATAGTTAGTAAAGGTCTTAAGGTATATGGTTTAAGAGTTTACTTGGTCAGTCAATTACTTGCAAGGTGTTAACTGGTTCCTTTTAGGGTAATGGAGTCAAAGTTTGTAGCGACAATTCTTAGAGGGAAACAACAAATGATAATAGATAAACTAAATGAAGGGTAATATGATTGAGGTGTTAGTAACCTAAGGCCTCGATATCTAAAACCCTAGAAGGAAAAAATGCTAGAAAGTAGGTAACCCTAAGCCCTAGCGATTTCCTTCTTCTTTAGATCCAACTTGAAATAAAATGTATGAAGCTAATGAAGGAAATATTACTAGAGTGCTACAAAGGTAGGGCTCTAGTATATTCTTCAAAGTAGATGTTTCTTAGCAAAATCAAGTAGGTGAAAAATTATAAAGAAAAGGATAATAACATGTGCTTTTCTCCTAGGGTTTCAAACTAGCAATTTCATAATCTAAGAAATCAATAAGCAAATGTACCATAACTATTCAAATAAATGAAGAATTTGCAGATTTTACTTACTTCATCAAGAACAATCTAGCCACAAAACCCTAGTTAAAGACTTTCCACCATGAAATTTCCAAAATACACCAAAAATAGCTCCTCCAAAAAGTTGTGCACTAGTTAATTTCGACAAATCACCCTTAAAGAGGGACGAATTTTAGACCTCACACTTGTGTGAGTGAAAGATGATGAAAAAATGAGAGTTTTAACTCTCTATTTATACAATATCAATGACCTTTAATTACATTTTAGGTCAAAAAAGGTCGACATGGCCAATTTACATCAAAAATCCAGTTTTGCATAAAATTAACAATTTAAAACCCTAATTTGTCTTTAGGGATGATGTCATGCCCCTCTTAGGGTGACGTTAGGCCCCATCATGGAATGTTAGGCCTCATAAGTGAGATGTTAGGCCTCAAAAACTTCCACACATGCCAAGGAAGTCATCCTCATGCCAAAACCTTAATTAGATGACGTCAAGTCTCAATATGATGACGCCAGGGGCCTTCAAGGGCCAATGTCATGGTGGAAGGGCAAGACCCCCTAGGTCCAAGCCTGCCAAAGTGTCTCTGGTGGAACATCCTCATTTTTCTCCGGTGCAAGCCTCTAGTATCCCTCTACCCCTGGCTGGGGTCACAACATTCATCTAGTGGGATTTTAGCCCCATGGAGGTCCGAACTAATCATCTTGCCATATGTACCTGTCCATCGGGCATGGTCTTGCAACAACAACAAGTATGCCCTCCATGGGCTCATAAGTCACAAGGATCATAGCAATGCCAATCACATCTAATAATCAAGTTACCCAAACATGTGCATCAAACCCCCCTTTACCCAAACAAATGTTCAAAGACGTTATGTTATTTAACAAGCCAGGTTTGGAGAGGGTCTCAGGATGTCCTATTAGGATAATCCTCCTCAGGTGTGGGGTGTTTCCTAGGTGAAGACCAATCAAGGTCATGTAAATGCATGATATGGTGTAGGGAATGTTTGGGAAAGGGGTCCAATGATAACAGGGAAATGTAGGTCTTACCTGTGGGTGCCTCTGTAGAGGGTGAGATGCACCTTATCATGGATGCCATTGTTTCCTAGCCCATTCAATTCCTTTTTACTCATTGTCTTATTGCTTTTTCTTTCAAGAGAATAGTTGGAGGACACTACCCTGGCGTGGTGACCATTGGTGACAACGTTACCTGCAAGCATTTCATGGAAATGTGATGGTTGGATCGTGATGAGACCCCCTTTCTCTTGGCTATGATACCAAGAGCCACTACCCTGATTTGGTGACCAGATGGATGGCAATGTCATTTTGTCTTTTAAATTTGGCTTCATTTTGAATTTTAAATTTGGATTCATTTTGGCTTTTAACTTTTTCCAGCTACTTTTACCCTCTAGGCCTTTGGTCGCTTCTTGCCACAAGGAAAGGTACAACCCTTATTATCTTGGAAAACTCAATGCCTGAACCAATGTAGGGGATAGATGAGAGGGAAAATGATGAAAAGTGATAAGTATGGAAGGAATGAATGATGACCTTTCATAGACCTATGCAGTGGCAACTCATCCCTAAGGCAACCAACTTACTAGGGCACTATGTCATCCCCCCTAAGTATGGACAAGTTAAAAGGCATAATTTCCAAGCAAACATCATGAAACAAAAGAGAATTCAATGCACATATTCAAATGTTGTGAGAATCAGAGTGACACATACCATGATACCCGAAGTCATTACCTCGTGGAGAAAGACCCACTGCTACTTTAGAACCAGGCCGATGGGATGGATGATGTTGTTGCTGATAGATAGGAGGCGCTGAATAAAAGATGGGCCCTCTAGGGCCAAGCTCAAGTCATATGGCTCTCGGTACTCCATGTCTAGGACCTGTGGGCCTCGAGACATAATATCCTTAGTTATCCCTAGGATAGAGGATAATACGAACATTGTCTTAAGTCAGAAGGGTCGAGCCCAAAACTATACTAGCATGATGTGATGAGGAATTGATTGCTTACATCTAATGATGTGTTGAAGGAGAAGGGTATAGATTATCTCCAATGAGGCCCAATCATACTCTAGTAAGGAAGGCCCCCAAATATCTGAGCCATAGAGAACGGTGGGTCGGATAAAGGAATCTATGAGAGACATTTTGGATGAGATGTATTAAAAATGGTGGCATAAACATTGTCTCTCAAAAAATGCTAAAGAACCATATCCCTTGGTAATCCAAAGCTAGAGGGTCGGTCGCAAACTGAAACAGGGTCCTGAAAATCGCACTCCAAGTACATGAGGCATTGGTGATCTCGATGTCCTCCCCTCTAAAGAAGNCTGAGCCATAGAGAACGGTGGGTCGGATAAAGGAATCTATGAGAGACATTTTGGATGAGATGTATTAAAAATGGTGGCATAAACATTGTCTCTCAAAAAATGCTAAAGAACCATATCCCTTGGTAATCCAAAGCTAGAGGGTCAGTCGCAAACTGAAACAGGGTCCTGAAAATCGCACTCCAAGTACATGAGGCATTGGTGATCTCGATGTCCTCCCCTCTAAAGAAGAAATGAGGGTCTACAAACTTCTTTGACCCATTGAATATCGTAACCTTGGTTTTACCCAGGTTGGCCGTCAATTGTCGAAGGTCACATAAGAGAGTTAGGGCATCCAATTGTCTCAATAATCCCTCTGTTGACGTGGCTAGGAGGACCACATCATCAGGAAAAATTAAGATGGATATCATAACCCGATGGAGGAGACACCTCTCATTGTACTAGATATGCTCGTGGAGAAAAACCTCTAGCTCATCAATGTAAATTCCAAACAATGTGGGGGACATGGGGCAACCCTGTTTAACTCCGATTGAACTCCTGATGAAATATGACATACTGTGAACTGATCTAGATTATTTTGAGAACGATATGAAGACAAAAATATAACCGATATATAAAAATGAAATACACAGAGATAATGCGAAGAACAAATAAATATAGTGAAAACCAACTTCTATTAATGAATAAGAGAGAAAAACACTGTAGAACACAAGCTAACAAAATGGGGTAGCCTATCTCTGAAAAGAAAGAGATGTTGGCTACGCTTCATTAGCAACAAGCTTTACATCACACTCCATTGCATGCTTAAAGGGCATCCTTCACCTCAATTATATATGAGAGAGTGGGAAGATAACAATTCCCATGATGCATTTAGGATAAATTGGACTAAGTTTATAAAATTACATATGCATGTAAAACGCTAAGACTTCTCGGGCGGTCACCCATCCCAGTACTACTCTAGCCTGAGCACGCTTACTTGTGTAGTTCTAATGGGATATGGTGCATTAACACTATGTTGTAGGCATGTACATGAAACCACTAGGAAATCATTACATGATGTATGTAATCAACAAATGAAGATGACATTACATTCCATTCCCCATCAAAAGGGTGAATATTATGGTTTATCAAAACCATAGGCTCAAAATGGTGATTCAATGGAAAAGGTGGATGGCCACTGAGATCCATCTAGATCATTCCTCCCCCTTAGGAAGCAATGGTCCCCATTGTGTCAAGTTCCCATGGGAGATGGGGAGACTTCTGCCAAATCTGAAGCTTGGTGTGCTACTTTCCTTTCTAAAGAAGATGTCTCGCTTAGCTTGTTGGAGGCTGTCATGAACCTGTTGCTGGAGGGGTTGGATCTGTTAAACCAATATAACTGCATGATCTACTTGAGTGTGGGAGGAATCTTTCAGTGAATATGAAACATGAAGAGTATGAAGGGTTCTATTATAACCTTGCTTGACTAGGCAGTGTGGAGGCACCCCCGTAGATGCATCAAGAACATCTTGGGACTCTTCTACAATCTTGTCGATCTGCTTATGCTGGAGAGAAAGGTATTGGGCTGAGGCTACAATGGTTGAAGTGTCCTTCTGTTCACCTTCTGATCAGATTGTGAAGAGGCTAAACTTTGTAGTATGAGAGATTACTTTGTGGCATTGTTTTGATGGGACAATAGTCAGAACTACCTTTGGTATCTTGTATAGCTGACCCCCCAAAGTAACAATGACGCTACAGAGTCGAGACTCATAAAAAAATGACACCTCCAACTATATATGGCTGGCATAATAGAACATCACAGACTTCTAGTGGGGCAACATCACACAATACCTCATCCTTTAAGGGCTTGATGTCGTAGGACAAGCGACACTGTTGGCTGACACAAAGATATTGACCTCGGCGAAGCCACCTGATGTTGTATGGTTGTAGGTGTGGTGTTTTTGGAAAATCCAACTGCTTGAAAACCTCTACTGATATGATGTTCTTTTGGCTTCCTCTATCAACAATAAAATGAAGTCGGGTCCCCTTCACCCACATTTGTGAATGGAAGAGTCGCTCCACCTCCTCATGATCCTCTTCTGGTTGGATTGTTGCAGTTGCGACAATAGCAATGGGTTCTACACCAACGATCTGTCTCCTTTTATTATTTTTTGAATCAAGGTCCAAGTCGAGGTTCAACTCTTTGTCTTTGAGCTCAACCACCAATGATTGTATTGAGTGAGATTCATTAATGTTGTTCCAAGGGTTGTTGTGGAACTCACACCACTTTCTAGTGTCTTTCTTAGATTTCTCGTCACCCTTATTTACCTTCATCTGGGACTGACTCTCTTGAGGTTGGCCTTCCTTGCTCTATCCTATAGTATGTGAGTTATATTTTCCTTTTCCATGCTTCTCCCACTTACTCTGCTGCTTGAATTTCTGCTCAATTTTGACTGCATATCGGTAAGCAACTCCCAGTGAGGAGATGTTCAATAAATCCATCTCTATTTGGATGTACCTGTGTAGACCACTATGGTAATTCAAAACCAAGTGTCGCTCGGAGTTTTTGATACACAACTTTGAGCATAAGGTATGAAATATGTTTGTGTACTCCGACACTGTCTAGTCTCTTTTTTGACACAGAGTTGTCCATCTCATGTGTTGGTCATCATAGTTTTCGACAAGGTAGAACTCCTCCTTTAGGGAATCTACAAAGGCCACCAAAGTGGGTTCTCTCCCAAATAGTTTAGATTCATCTGCAGTGTACCTCTCCTAGTAACCTTCCCACCAAGCCATGACACGGGGAAGGGATTTAAGGAGTGCAAAGGTGATCTTTTCACTATCATAAATTTTTTGGGCAAAGTAATGACCTCTAGCAGAATCAACCATTTTTCTAGAGCATCTGCCTCTATCTGGCCTTCAAATAAGGGGATATCAAAATTGACTTGTACCTTTAAGGGTTTCACACTTGTGAGATGGCTTCTTGTTAAAGATGCCTCAATTGTCGCCATCGGTAGTCTTTGAAGGATCTGAGCAAAGTTGTCCGTCATCTCATTCCTCTGTCGCATGAGGGCTTCCTCTAGCAACATCTTGAAAGGATATCTTGCTTTGTCATATCTCTTTTCTTCCACCATGAGAGATCACTTGGGCTGGTGAGAGAAGTTTCCCTCAAGTGAAAATAGCTCGAGACCCAACTCTCTATACCCTGACCTTGTCAGGGATCTGCTCTGAGAAACGACAAGTAGCAGCCTGCTCTGATACCACTGATCTAGATTATTTTGAGAGAGACATGAATACAAAAATATAACCGATATATAATAAGGAAAGACACAGAGATAATGCAAAGAACACATAGATATAGTGAAAACCAACTTCTATTAATGAACAAGAGAGAAAAACACCGTAGAACACAAACTGGCAGTATGGGGCAGCTTATCTCTGAAAAGAAAGAGATGTTGGCTACGCTTCATTCACAACAAGGTTTACATCACACTCCATTGCGTGCTTAAAGGGCCTACTTCACCTCAATTATATATGAGAGAGTGAGAGGAGAACAATTCCCATGATGCATGTGGGATAAATTGGAATAAGTTTATAAAATTCCATAGGCATGTAAAACACTAGGACTTCTTGGGCGGTCACCCATCCTAGTACTACTCTAGCCTAAGTGCGCTTAACTGCGGAGTTCTAATGGGATCTGGTGCATTAACACTATGTTGTAGGCATGTACATAAGACCACTAGGAAATCATTACATGATGTCTGTAATTAACAAATGAAGATGAATTTACATTTCATTCCCCATCAAAAGGGTGAATATTATGGTTTATTGAAACCACATGCTCAAAATGGTAATTCAATGGAAAAGGTGGATGGCCACCGAGATCCATCTGGATCATGAACTGTGTGGAGATGACCAAGAGCTGATTCATAGAGGTTCATGATAACAGTTAGTAGGGTATGCTAGATGTGTGGAGACAACCAAGAACTTGAATCTAGGCCTGTCTAAGAATATTATAAAGACATGATACATGGGAAAGCATGAGCTGGGGTATAGGTCTGAAGGGAGGGGGGAGTGACGGGGGAGGATGGTACACCACAAGTTTTTATGTCAGAGACCTAACCCCTCACGTAGATAGAATAATACATTTTCCATGTAATAGAGGAGGACATTAGTTAATAAGGCCTAAATATATTTTCCATGTAATAAAGGTCGACATTAGTTAGTAAATCCTATTTATGATTCAGGTGGATATTGGTGGCCACCCACATGTTCCAAATTCCAATTGGTTCATCTTGACAATTTTCAGTTCATCACATTTCTCTGTAATGGGGAAATTTCTTTATAATTGTGGGTTTTGCACTTACTAGGACGTCCTGAAGCCCTACACAACATCCAAATCGATATTGGTGGCTGCCCACCTATTCCAACTGGCTTATTTTGGAAGTTTTCATGTCAGTACATCTTTTTGTACTTCCAGGGTCGTTTTGAGGCTCTAAACAGTGTTTTCTTTGCTTGCCATAGTCAAACTGTATATAGAGTCAGCGTTTGATGGCATAATGCATAGTTCTCGAAAAGACCTTTCAAACAGACTATCAATTGCCTAAAACAAACATCGTATGCAAAAGTTACGAGCCCGGGAAGTTAATGTACTAACTTACCCCAACGGGGCCCACATGACTTTTGGTGCTTCATCTCCTAGGGTTAGGTTTTTGGATGTCTAGGGTTTTGACATTCATGTTTATCATAAAAAGGCCTTCAGAGCCACATTGTAATCATCTTCTTGCAAATGAGCGTAGACGTCACATCTCTTCTTAGAGATAAAGCTGCCCCCATTCTAGCGAGTCTTGCACTTTATATTTTAAAGTCTTTGTACATTTATTTCATTAATACAAATCATGTATTGTTGTATTTCTCTGTTTCTGGCAAATTTTATGTGTATTTCATTGTAATATCTCTGCTTTGATTTCGTTCCGAAAATAATACAGATCGATTTAATAAATGTGAACAAGTCAATGTAAGAAGACCTAATAGAAGCTTTTGCTTCTATAAAGATATTCTTCTAGAATGCTATTTAGAAGACATAATTAGTATAAATAAGAGTATGAGGCATGAGAAAGCTTGTCTTGAGAATTATGGTAATAGAGCTCTACTTTGCTATAGGTTTCCCCCTTGAAGAGGCAAGCGAACATTGCTTTCTTTGAATAAAAGTATTATTTATGGTATTGATCTTATCAATATTATGTTGTTCTATTGATATATGTTGAATATTCATGTTTTTGCATATTATATTACATCTAGTACCTTACAAGTGGTATCAAAGGACTTTCCTTGGCAGTAATTGTAATATCCCCAAGGACGAGCCCCCGTTTTATTTATGAATTGTAAACATGTTTTGTAGGCTGGTGAGCTGAGTGTTGATAATGGTGGGCTTATGTGTTTACTAGGTTGAAGAGCCTAGGTGTTAAAGGTCAGGAGCCTGATTTTGTATATGTAATTATGCAGATCATTAATAAAATACAAAAATCGCTGCATGCAGACCGACCATGAAGAAAGAGTGATGGGGGACTAAGCTTCCACAAGGTTGAGTAAGGGAGGAGGCAAAGTGTGTGGGCCTAGGGGCTAAGCTAGGGGGCTTACCTCTAAAAGGGATAATAATTTATTAGTATTTCCTAAAGGCTAAGGTGGAAAATTGACCAAGTGTTGTCCTAAGTTCCTTAAAAAGGAACATATGCTAAATGGAGTGCATGTAGCTCCAAGAAGCCAGGTGTTGACTTGGGTGAATGCAGTTAAAACCCAAAGAGTCAAACCGTGATGGGGGGATTCCCATTCATCCATCCTCCATCGGAGTTCGCTGGTTGGTCCTCCATATGAAATTTTTTTACCTCTGCTTCTGACCTATGCATACCCTCACGCATCTCTGAAACCAGAAATGGTAAAGTCATCCTGTGTTGCCTTCCTAAGAAGCCCGACGCATCCTGTAACCGCCTGAGCCTTGCTATGTATTATTGTTCGACTGTTACTGTTTTGGGTGTTCATAACCATTTTCCCTGTTGCTGTTGCTGTCACCTGTACCTTGTTGGAACTGAGTCGAAAGTGTTTGAAGAAGCGGGTTGTTAGGCCCGTGGTTGAAGAGGCAGGTTGTCAGGCTTGTGACCAGCTCTCTCCAGGTGAGAGAGTTTGTTGGGAAGTGGTTTTCTCCTAGAGAGAGTCCAGCACCAGCTACAGAGCTCTGAGAATTCCTGATCCGACATGTTGTCAAGACCCTGAAAGGGGAAGTGGAGCAGCCAATGGACTGTGGAACAGTGAAGGTGCATATTCCCTGGGTGGAACAGACATGTGAGGAATGAGAGTCTGTGAGTGGTGAGCGTAAGAAGGCTCTTGCAAAGAATCCTTCCAGTTGCATTGTGTAGTTTCCTGTGACCTCATCCTAGTCTAGGATTCCCTTGCTCTGGGTGGAGCTTAGTCCCAACTCGGGGGTGACCCACTACTAAGCGTGATGAGCAACATGGTCTTTGGCTGGGAGGTTCGTGGAAGGTCTAGACGTAGTTGGTGGATTTACTCCAGCTAAAAGATAAGTATCATTTATGTGCCTAATTATGTATGTCATGCATGTTTGTTCTACTTGTAAATGCATCATGTTTGTTCTACCTTCCATCGGTGACAAGATCCAATATGATGATCCTAAAACTATGGAAGAAACTATAAGAAGAGCAAAATGCTTATATGAGCAGCAAAGAGAAAAGCCCACTTTTCGGAAGACTTGGGATGACCAGAAGAATTTCAAGAAAGAGCAGAGGCAGAAGGGAAACAAACCTCCCTTTTTCAAAAACAGTCCTCAAAGACAACCATCTTTTAGAGAGCAGAGAATGACTGAAGTAGAGGGACAAAGGCCAAGGCAGACGACCATTCAGTGTTGGGGCTGTTAGGGAAAACACAAGTACAAAGATTTTCCTCACAAAAATGGCAAAGTGAGAGATGTCCATAATGTTCAGCAAGCTGAAATAGTGGAGGACATGGGTAGTAGATTACCAAGGATCTATGCATCCCTGGACAACAAGCAAGCTGAATTTCAATCGCATATGATTGAAGTGGAAGGTATGATCAACAACCATGCCTTTACTATTTTAATTGATTCAGGGGCTAGCCATAGTTATATAAATCCTAGAGTGGTGGAAAGTATTCCATAGTCGAGAAGCAAACATGTAAAATCTTGGTTAGTGCAGTTGGCTACAAGAACCAAGAGAAAGGTTACGTAATTGGTTAAGTCCTGTCCAATGGACATGAATGGACTATGCACAAGGGTTGAGTTGAATGTCCTACCTTTAGGTTCCTATGACTGTATAATTTGGATGGATTGGTTGGATCAACACCATGCCATCCTAGACTATAGTAACAAGGCATTCACTTTCTTGGATGAGGAGGGGAATCAGAGAACAATCCAAGGAAATCCGAGAGCAGTTGTTGTCAGGGAAATCTCAACAATGCAGTTGAAGAAGTGCTACAGGAAAGGTTGTCAATTATTTGTAGCCCACATGGAGGAAGCACCTAAGGATAAAGTATCAAAGATCGAATACCATGCGGTACTTAAGGAGTTTGAAGATGTATTCCAGGAAGTACCCGAACTACCCCCGAAGAGAGATTTTGACTTCTCTGTAAACCTGATTTCTGGAGCAACTCCCGTGTCAAAAAATACTTACAGGATGAGTACACCAGAGCTGAAAGAACTACAATTGCAGCTTGAAGAGATTCCGAAGAAGGGGTACATACGCCCAAGTGTGTCACCTTGGGGTACCCCGGTCCTATTCGTGAAGAAGAAGGATGGGGCATTGAGATTGTCTATCGATTTCAAACAATTGAACAAAGTGACTAGTAAGAACAAGTACCCTCTGCTAAGGATCGTTGATCTCTTTGATCAGTTTAAGGATGCTAAGATATTTTCAAAAATAGATTTCAGGTCAGGATATCACCAGGTAAGAATAAATGATGAATATATCAGCAAGACCGCCTTCAAAACAATGTATGGTCATTATGAATTCACAGTGGTGCCATTTGGGTTGTCAAACCCACCCGTTGTTTTTATGTGCCTAATGAATTGTGTATTTAGGGAATATTTGGACAAGTTTGTCATAATCTTTGTGGATAACATCTTGGTGTATTCCAATTCAGAGGAAGAGCATGAACAACATTTGAGGATGGTGTTGCAAGTGCTAAGAGAGCACCGACTATATGCCAAATTGAGCAAGTGCTCATTCTATCAAAAGCAGATCCATTACTTGGGGCATATCATTTCAAAGGATGGGATAGCCATGGATCCTGAGAAGATAGAAGCCATCAGAGAATGGTCAGCTCCAAACAATGTGACAGAAGTCAGATACTTTATGTGTCTAGCTGGCTATTACAGAAGGTTCATTGCAGGAATCTCAAGGATAGCTCACACTATCACTTCCTTGCAAAGGAAGGAGAAGAAATTTCAATGGACAGAAGATTGTGAGAGAAGCTTCCAGAAATTGAAGCAGTTGTTAACTAGTGCTCCAATCGTGAGGATTGCAGATCCAAATGATGATTTTGTAGTGTGTATCGATGCATACAAAGAAGGACTGGGAGGAGTCCTTAGCCAGAATGGATTTGTAATATGTTATGAGTCTAGGAAGTTGAAAGAGCACGAAAAGAACTATGCCACTCATGATTTGGAGTTGGCGGCCATCGTTCACACTCTGAAGAAATGGAGGCATTACCTCATGGGAAGGAGGTTTGAAATGAGGATAGACCATAACGGTCTGAAGTATTTGTTTGATCAACCAACCTTAAATGCTAGGAAGAGTAGATGGTTGGAATTCCTTTGTGAGTATGACTTTGATATCAAGCATACCAAAGGAAAAGAGAACACGGTGGTCAATTTACTCAGTAGGAGAGTGCATTAACTACATGATACAACCATTAGCATGTACCAAACTGATATTAAAGGCAAAATTTTGGAAGCTGCAAATGCAGATCTGCAACACATGGAATTGGTAGCAAAACTACGACAAGGTAAGATGCTACAGGGAGTGGAAGATTATAAGTTGGAAGTTGATGGAACACTCATGTACAAAAACAAAGTTTATGCACCTAATGTACAGGAATTGAAAATTACAATTTTGAAAGAAATGCATAATGTGCCTTATGCTAGGCACCCTGGATATCAGAAAACTGTGGCAGCAGTCAAGAGACATTACTTTTTGCCAGGTATGAAGAAGGAAATTGTAGAATACATCGCGAGATGTATGGAGTGTCAGAAGGTTAAAGCTAAGCATAGGCACCCAATAGGGTTTCTATAGCCTTTACCCATCCCTGAGTGGAAGTGGGAAGTGGTGACAATGGATTTCATCACAGGATTGCCCAGAACTGGCAAGCAACATGTTTCAATCATGGTGGTGGTGGACAAGCTTACAAAAGCTGCCCATTTTATTCTATTAAAGACTACTCACAATTCATATCATGGTGGTGGTGGATAAGCTTACGAGAGCTGCCCATTTTATTCCATTAAAGACTACTCACAAGGCATTAATGTTGCCAATATCTTTATGAGGGAAATAACACGATTGCATGGTATTCCCAAGACAATTGTGTCTGATTGAGACCCGGAATTTACCTCAAAGTTATGGAAGGGGTTATTCAAAGGGTTTAGAATGAATCTGAACTTCAACACAACCTATCATCCTGAGTTTGATGGGCAGACAAAGTGGGTGAATCGAGTAATAGAAGACACGCTAAGGATGTATGTGATGGACAAACCATCTAAATGGGAAGACTACCTACACTTGGTAGAATTCGCCTACAACAATGGGTTTCAAGCATCATTGAAGATGAGCCCATTTGAAGCACTTTATGGCAGAAAGTGCAACACTCCAATAAGCTAGGATAACCCAACTGATAGAACAATGGTTGGGCTAGAGTTGTTTGAGGAAATGGAAGAGAAAATGTTAAAGATTAAGCAGAATTTGAAGGCTGACCAAGACAGGCAAAAGAGCTATGCTGATAAGAACAAGATCCACAGGGAGTTTAAAGTGGGTGATCATGTTTTTTTGAAAGTGAAAGCCAATAGAATCTCCATGAGGCTGGAAAACTGTTCAAAGTTGGTAGCCGGATTTTGTGGACCATTCAAAATCCTAGAAAGGATTGGACCAGTTGCATATATGCTTGCATTACCTGCATCCATGACTGTACATAATGTGTTTCATGTCTCATTGCTTAAGAAATATATACCTGATTCTAATCATGTTATTGATTGGAATGTGATTCATATGGAGCAAGAAGGCATGTAGCAAGTGCATCATGTGTGCATATTGGACCAGAAGAGCAAATATCTCAGAATAAAACCATAAGGCTCATAAAGGTCAAGTGGAGCTGGTATGGTCCCGAGGATGCGACATGGGAGCATGAAGATGCTACGCGGGCAGAATACCCACATATTTTCGAAGATTTTGGAAATCTTGCTAATGCTGTGTAAAGATTTGCACTGAGGACAGTGTAAAAATAAGGGGAGGGGATTGTAATATCCCCAAGGACGAGCCCCGGTTGTACTTATGAATTGTAAACATGTTTTGTAGGATTGTGAGCTGAGTGTTGATAAGCTGGTGGGCTTATGTGTTTACTAGGCCGGAGAGCCCAGGTGTTAAAGGCCAGGAGCCTGATTTTGTATATGTAATTATGCAGATCATTAATAAAATACCAAAATCTCTGTGTGCAGACCAACCACGAAGAAAGAGTGACGGGGCACTAAGCTTCACAAAGTTGGGTAAGGGAGGAGGCTAAGTGTGTGGGCCTAGGGGCTAAGCTAGGGGGCTTACCTGTAAAGGGGACAACAATTTATTATTATTTTCTGAAGGCTAAGGTGGACAATTGACCAAGTGTTGTCCTGAGTTCCTTAAAAAGGAACGTATGCTAAATGGAGTGCATGCAGCTCCAGGAATCCAGGTGTCGACCTGGGCGCATGCAATTAAAACCCAAAGAGTCAAACCGTGATGGGGGGATTCCCATTCATCCATCCTCCGTTGGAGTGCACTGGTCGGTTCTCCATCTGAAACCATTTTTCCTATGCGTCTGACCTCTGCATACCCTCATGGATCTCTGAAACCAGAAACAGTGAAGTCGTCCTGTGTCGCCTTCCTGAGAAGCTCGATGCATCCTGTAACTGCTTGAGCCTTACTATGTATTAGTGTTCGACAATTACAATTTTGGGTGTTGCTGTCACCTATACCTTGCTGGAACTGAGTTGAAATTGGTTGAAGAAGCGGGTTGTCAGGCCCGTGGTTGAAGAGGCAAGTTGTCAGGCTTGTGAGCAGCTCTCTCCAGGTGAGAGAGTTTGTTGGGAAGTGGTTTTCTCCTAGATAGAGTCCAACACCAGCTACAGAGCTTTGATAATTCCCGATTCGATAGGTTGTCAGGACCTTGAAAGGGGAAGTGGAGCAGCCGATGGACTGTGGAACAGTGAAGGTGTATATTCTTGGGGTGGAATAGGCATGTGGGGAATGAGAGTCTGTGAGTAGTGGGCGTAAGAAGGCTCCTGGAGAGAATCCTTCTAGTTGCACTGTGCAGTTTCCTGTGACCTCATCCTAGTCTAGTATTCCCTTGCCTTGGGTGGAGCTTAGTCCCAGCTCGGGGGTGACCCACTGCTGAGCGTGATGAGAAACGTGGTCTTTGGATGGGAGGTTCGTGGAAGGTCTGGATGTAGTTGGTGGATTTACTCCAGCTAAAAGATAAGTATCATTTCTGTGCCTAATTATGTATGTTATGCGTGTTTGTTCTACTGGTAAATGTATCATGTGTTCTGTTGCATGTGGACATACTATTAATCTTGTTTGAATCTAAATGGTAACAATAAATCTGTGTTATGTGTTTTATTTTGATTAAAATGCATGTTATATATGTGTGTGTGTGTGTGTGTGTGTGTGTGTGTGTGTGTGTGTGTGAATGTTTCGCGTAATAGCGTTGCCCGGCCTTTTGGTGGCTGGGAACATTACAATATGGTATCAGAGCTAAGTAATGTGTCAGAGTAGTGGCGTTGCCCAACCTGTTGGTGGCTAGGGACGTTACAGTAATTGTGGGTAAATTATTTTCTCCACGGTAGAGATGTGTAATGCCAATTTCTTTAAAGCACATAGATCTATCGTTTAGTGGGTAAAACTGCAGTGGGGAAGACTAACAAAGGATATATAGATGATGGTTTCAGGGGGTTGCCTAGAAACCAAAAGTTTCACCCTTTTTAGAAACCTTTGTAACCCATGTTGGTACCCCTCGAGTAGTACCGCATTAGACATAATCTATTCACAACCATCACTCCCACGTACCTGTAGGTATATAGGGAGTCTCTTAGGTCTCCAGAAACTAGCCCTATATCAATCGATTGGCCGTCTAACTGTTGTAGTGCCACCGAGAACAACACTAAGGAATATACTCTCGAACACCTAGGTAATTGAGTAGTACAACTAAGGGTATGATCGAGCCTCCTTAGTTGGTGCCCTAATATATTGGGTCGAGTACTACTATTCGACCCTGCATGTATATAAGAGAGTTATAGCACATAGAAAACCCTTCTCCATAGGCACCCTAAACACCCTAACCCAGGGGGAACATACCAAACAAGGAACATAAAGGATATTTTGACCGCACAACCTTGCCTCCTACATTTTGGTTGCAAAATTACTACACATATTTTCATGTTAAGAATTTGGGCATTTCGACACTGCAGTATTATTCAGGTCAGAGTATAACTCCACAGGATAAAAAAAAGTATGGGTACT
>JASDQU010739853.1:23160-33724 GCA_032191745.1 Picea mariana
TGTTTTTCCCCCAAGACTGTAATTATGCACAAACTTCATATATTAATGATCTGAGGCATGTAATTCTATTTTGAATTAATAGAGACACCAAACTGTTGACACAGAGAGAGAGAGAGAGAGCAGCCTTGAAAGTACTGGCCATGATACACCAGAGGAAATTGATGAGGTTGAGGGACTGATGGAACTCTTGAGTGAAGTGGAGATGAGATATATTAGTGAAGAAAATAGGAAGCTTGCACGACAAGATAATATATACTTGAAAACTTAAAAAGTACACCTACCAGCATATCAAACTTACCCGAAAAACCACGCGACCATTAAAAGAAGTCACAGATGTGGTTGAGGCAGTTAATGATTGTTGGTAGTTGACCTTTGCAGAGAGAAAATATTGATTGAACAACTGATAGGAGGACACCAGGGAACCACCCCTTCAGAATATAAATGTAGTCTGCAGGTTATGTTTGTAGAGAGTCTCGAAAATCCAAAGGGGGATAGAGAAGAAGACCAGAGGAGGAAAATAAGAAGACAAAAAAAAAGAAGAGACAAGCAACATAGAATGGAGGAGACACGAGAAAATGAACAACAATGGAATAGAACACGCAGAACATAAAAGGCTCAGAGACGAGCAAGAGGGAACAAGGCACATATGTTTGGATGCACTGATTGAGGGAAAACAAAGGAAAACTAGGTGCTTTCTGGAAGGAAATAGGAAGCTTTTATGAGTTGTTGATGATCACACTGAACAAGAAGGCTCAAATTCCTGAACCAGAGCAATAATGGGCCGCAACTTGGTGTTTATAGATGAAAATCAACACTGGTAATAGGATGTCACCAAGGGACTATTTAGAAGAGAAGGGACTCCCTTGTGCAGAGAAAATCCAATTGAGAAATCACCTGATAAACTTGTGGAGACCCTAAGCTCAATGGGAGGTGGAAACTTATGTTGTGTCAAAGGAGGAAGGAGAGTAACCTTCTTCGATCATCACAAACTTGGAACCCTGCCGAGTCAGTTTCCTTGGTGGTATCATGGATTGGAACATGGATGGCGTGATGTAGGTAGTTACTCTATAGGAAGGCCTAAGGTGTTGATTAAGGTTGGTTGTCATTGATGTCAACCCTTGAAGAAAGTTCGGTAGCGAATTCCGGTAGCACAAAGGTTTGAGTAATGGACCCAAAGTTGTTTCATGTATAATCGTATGAGTTTTAATATATTTGAAGGTAATACTATTCTATATGGATAGTAAATGTCATGCCATTTTTGGTGGTATGTGGAACGTCACATAACTCCTCACGGTTTGAGAGTTATGGCCTTACGAAGTTGGAGGACCCTCATATGTTGGCTTGAAGCTCCAAAAGGTCAAAGAGGTCAAAGAGTTTGCAAAGAAGAAATTATTATTTAAATGATAAAGTAAAGTGACAAAGTCAAGAAGGATTATTTAAATAATAAAGTGAAGTGACAAAATCAAAGAAGATTATTTAAATGATAAAGTGAGGTGACAAAGTCAAGGAGGAATATTTAAATGATAAAGTAATGGAGAGTTTTCTAATTATGGAAAGTGGTTAACCCTAAAAATGAGGAAAATAGTTTAAGTGACCTAGAAATGGGTAAAGTGACCTAGAAATGGGTAAAGTGACCTAGAAGATGGAGAGTATAAATAAGAGGCAAGGCTCTCTCATTTCACATCACACTTGAGCATATTGAATATATATAGGTGACTAAGGTAACCAAAGGATATCTCAGCCAAATTTCAAAGGGAAGGTGAATAAAAGAAGACCGGAATTCAAGGGAGTATAAATTCTTTTGATGATGCTTTCTAAGGTATGTTATTTACGGGTCATCTCACCATTTTCGTAATAATTTTTTTTCTAAAATGATTCAGATTGTGATATTGATAGGAAATTGAGGAAACATATCCAAGTATCCGTGGTAAAAAATTCAGATTGGGGGTCGTTTCATTTTTGGATTTACACTCCGTGGAAAATAGGGTTTGTGGCTAGTCCCGAAACTAGTCTAAAACATGTGTTTTAGGTAAAAACGTAATAAATTCTTCATAACAGATCCAAATTAAGTAAGACAAGATGTGTTGGTTATATTAAAGTCTATAGTATGCTGTGTAAAATTTTCAGATCCATTCAACAAATATTTCATGTGGGGCACGCTCTACAAGGTCGCTCTCTAGAATACTCTAGAATTCAACAAGGTATGCCATTTTTGCTATAACTCCTTTTCTGAGATGTTCCAAGTAGTGACACCTGGAGGAATTGCATAAAACAAATTGAAGAACATTGTGTACTACTTTCATATCTTTATTCATTATAGGTACATAGTTATGATTACTTCAAGTTAGGGTTGTTGACTAATCCCAAACTAGTCATGTGAGACTAAAAAAAAGTTTGATGAAAATGCTAGTTTCTTGTTGTGAAAGTTAAGGAAGGTTTGCAGGTATGTGATCATATACACTAGGTCTATTACAGACTTACAAATCATATTTGGACGATGAAATTGATGAGGGCTTTTGGTTAAGGTACATGGTTGAGACAAGTAGTTGATAAGTTGGCACATACATGAGGTGTATAGTTGATGAAGTTGGTACATATTGATGAGTAGTTGACACATGATTGGTACATACTGGGTACATGGTTTGATGCACTTGTTTATGGTACAGGTTGATTACAGGTTGCTTGGTATAGGTTGGTGCATGGTTGATGCACTTGTTTATGGTACAGGTTGATTACAGGTTGAGGTACAGGTTGGTGCATGGTTCATGTTTATTCGTACAGGTTTACAACGATATATCTGACAGTGGTTCCATCATTCTACTTCTACATCAGGGCGGTTGGATGGGGAAAAGATAGGTGGTTGTAGCCACCTTCCAATTGTAGTGGGAGAACATAGGGGGTTGTAGCCTCCTTCTGGTTGTAGCTAGAGAATAGAGGAGTTGGAGCTTCCTGCAGGTTGTAGCCTAAGAAACAAGGGGGTTGGAGCCTCCTTCCAGTTGCAGTTGGAAAACAAAAGAAGTTGGTGCTTCCAATGAATGTAATTCTTCAAGACATATAAGAAAAAGCATTCCGTGGTTTTTTCCCGCTTTGGATTTCCACGTACAACACTCTTGTACTACGTATGTGTATGATTGTTCAATCATTCATTGATTATTTACTTTGTAGTTATTGGATGATAATGCTRCATTGATATAAMACTTGGATTATATGGTTAAAAATGATTAAATTGCTCTATTACTGATTCACCCCCATCTCAGTAATCCAACATAAGGTTGGGAGGAAAGGCGTTCTCTCTCAGTTAGTTGGGTTTGTAAATTTCCTTACCAGATAAGTGTTCRTCTGCTTACTAATGAAATATCTGTATGCATGTGTAAATGTCTGAACTTAAGAGAAACTCATTGTTTTAAAATCCATGGTTTGAATGCACGAAAGCTGGGATATTTATGTTGTTTATTCCTGCACTGATACGCATGAAAATTATTTAGTATGGACTATTGCGTGCTTGAGTATTTAATGTCTCTATATGGAAGAACCGTAAATCATGCAATAGTTTCCTTGAATTTTCAATACCTTGCAATGGCCCTAAAGTGGTTTCAAACTCTTGAAGATCAGGACTGAAGTGTTGTAGAAAACTCATGAGAAGGCTAAGTCCCTAAAGCAGATTGTTATATCTTTGAAAAAGCCTGTGTTAACCCAAGGAGAGCTCACAATCGTTGATATGGCCGAATGACAAATCTCAACCCTTCGTTGGAGAAAGCACACCATTGTGAATGACCAAGTGCCCGAGTGGTGTAAATTTCGATGACATTGATAGGATGACAATCGTAAATATGATTAGAAGATAGAGGATAAACTTGAGTCGTAGATATTTGATGCATCATTGTCAAAGGTAAAAGGTGGGTGAGCCGAGAGGAGGCTCGAATGTCAACGACATAGGCAATCAACGACGTGACGAGAACCATCGATCCACCAATGGGTGAGAGGAATATCAACCATCGATATTCCGTGAGACTTGTTCACATGAGGAATGAAGATGATGATGTCATAATGGACATGGCACACCAGTAAGGCAGCCAAAGAATCCTTAGGATGACATGTGTCAATTGTTGTTGGTTGTCGAGAGTTCAGGGAGGGAAGATGATGGTAATATTTGATCTTGTTGTATATTTTATGAAGTGATCTGGACCGTTGGATCCAGATGCATTGTCCTCGAAAGTGTGGAGGTTGGTAAGGGCATTTTCAACAAATCAATACCGATGACGATGATGATGGGTGTCAGGGTTAATGACGACCATCAATCGGTGGAGGAAGAGGTGGAATCTCGACCGTAGATCCCATAAGTTACATTCGCAGTGTTGGGCCCTTCATTTTGATAAAAGAAGTTGCACAAGTTATCAAGGAGACAACCCATCAAGTGAAGAAGGTTGAGAAAGGAAACATGTAACAAAAAGACGTTGGAACAGAATACAGTCTGAAGCCAATGCAAAATCAGTTTGGAGACAATACAATTACAACAAAATCAATAAGAGAAGAGGTCCTACGGGTTCTTAAGGAGAGAGAGGAACCGATTGTATTGACTCTCTTTGTATTGGATTGTATTGTAATGGGTTGGTGTGTGAAAGATATGAGAGAGGAACAAGAGGCAAGAACTAGATCTGTACTCTAGATCTAGAATGTAATTAGTAAGAGAAGAGCTTAGACCAATTACTATCAGCTGTAGTATTGTATTGGGATGTACCTACTAATATTTCTATGCTGAGTGGGGTGGATAATTAATGTAAAGCTGGGAATTCTTATTGTCTAAGACTCTTGTTATAATAGAAAGATAATGGATATCACATTTTGAAAATGCTCTTGGTTTATATTACGTTCTGTATCTCTAAAATATCATTATGTTGTTGTCTGTTATGAATTACATATCTTCATCACTTCTGGATGTTCTGTATAGTTCTATTCTCATGTATCGGTGTATGTGTTAAAGATCTGAATGAAGTAATCTATCTTGTGTTAGAATGGTACAAGTATAGATGGGTCATAGATCTGTATAACATTCTTATTACCCTTTCCTTAGTTCTTTTGTCTCGATTGCGCTTCGATTGAGAATTCTTTCATTTTGGAAAGATGAAAATTCCAGTGCACTAGACTACACCGGTACCCTTTTGTCGGTAACCTAAAGAGGACCCTGGTCTGACAACTTTGCGTCAACAAAATKGTTCTATTTCCAGGACTCTGATTTTACAAGGGAACCTATAGGGAGAATGCTTCCATGGATCCACAAGTCTGATGTTAGAAAATGGTGGGAATGTAAGTGTGATGCATTCATACTAAAGGAAGCAGAGTTACAGAATATGAAAAGGGACGCCGCCAATATTTTGTCTTCTACTCAGAAAGATAAAGCGACCAGTATGATATTTTCTGGGTAGAATTCTCAAAAAAGTTGTTCTAGTGGGTAGATCACCTACAAGATGCATCATAATTCAAAGAATGGGTTAAAGAAATTGGTTCTTGGGATACAGAGAAGCTAGCAGAGCTTCACCTATTGGATCACCAAATTACTCGAGTGGTGGATTTCTGGATTGACGCATCTTTGGAAGGCTATATCATCGAGTTTGCAATGAAGAACCACAAGTCTTTTTCATGAACTGAAGTGATATTCAATAAAGGGGCATAGGGAAGATTGCTGAGGGAAATTCCCCTTTGGATCAAGGTATTTTTGGTGGAGGAGGGGATGCTAGTTGTTCCCTCRCGTGAGATGGCAGCCTAAATGCATGTGCTCAGAGTGGGGTTATCTTGGGGTAGGTTCATGACCTAAGGAGGGGGAATGAGTTCTTTGACAGATGGGRGAAGAGAAAACAACAAGAAGTGAGYGCGCCTTGAGGAGAGCCACCATAATTGAGAAATGTTGGYGGGGAAAGGTAAAGAGAGTAAGAAAGCAGTCCAAAGTGTTGTGGAAAGAAATCAAACCTGCAGGAACGGATGAAACAAATTCAGAGGAGTTGTGAAAATTGTGGAGACAAGAAAGACTAGCCAGTCTAAGATTGTAGAAAAGAGAAGCGYAGAAAGAAATAATTCCCATGGAGAGTGGACGAGATGAGGAAAGTTTARAAGAAAGGGAGGACGAAGGACATCCAGATCTTGTGAAAGACAAAGAATATTCGACCCCGAACTTAGGAGGAGTCGACCACAAGGTGGAGCAGGTTGCTTCGGTACAAGTAATTGAGACCCCCTAGATCAACGAAACCCACCCAAAAGTCAGTGAAACCAACTTCGAGTCGCCCATCCCCCAGGTGACTTCAATACCCTTGGTAAGCTCAATATCTTATACTCACGCAAATCCTATTTTGTTGAATTCAGTCAGTTCAGCAATACCAATAGCCGTAAACAGTGGGAGGATAATAGGGTCTCCTGGTAAATCGCAACTAGGGTCATTAGTATTTATTTTGATAGGAACAAGAACATTGACAATGGATGGAAACACAGAAGGATCGATCGCCCGATGCCCATAATTCTGGGGTAAGGGGGATGAGGACGTAGAACAACATTGGTTTCTATGTGAGGCCGTCTTGAGGTCTAGAGGGACCTTGGATGCGAACAATTTAGTAGAATTATAGACTACCTTGAGGGGTCTTTCCCTCAAATGGTACATGAAGGCTATTGAGCCAGGGGTACAAGGACATGCCTTTACCCTTGACTAGGTGTGTTAGAAATTTATTGTCGAATTCAAGCTACCTCAGTCAGAATAACAAGCTCTTTTTGAGTTGCGCAAGATTGAGCAGAGAGAGGAGGAGTTCGTGTGGGAATACAGTAAAAGTTTAAGGATGCTATTGGGAGATTGGCACATCCAATTCATGAAGACCATCAAAGGGAATGGTACACCTAAGGGTTTCTAACCTTGACATGAATCTCCTTGACGCAACATCAAGTAGGCACACTGACAGAGGCTTTGGAACAATCAATGAAGATTGAAGCCATGACGGGATACCCAGGGAGCCTGAGGATAACTATACCTCTGGTAGATTCACACATGTCGAATCTCCAAGGACAAAAATCTATGCTCACGGAGAATATTCAGGAATTTACTCTACTTAAGTCAACACGACCTCAAGTTTGGTGTACATGATGTTACATAGAGGGGCATTTGGTGACTGAGAGTATGCGAATAAGAGGAATGGGCCACCCCTCTACAGGACCAATGGGAAGAGTTTCACATGTATCAAAAACTCTGCCATTTCATGCAACAGTTCAATACAATGCTTTCCCAAGCACCCAACCCACTTAGACAGGCGAATACTGTCAAAATTTTCGGACTTAGAGGCATGCACCAAGACACTACCCCATCTTGCAGAGTACTCACCTACGCCCAATACAATACATTATGAATTCTGTGGGTCCACGATGCATGCTACAAACCAATGTAGGGAATTAGATGCACTTATCGACAGACTAGACCAGACTGCATTTGGGGTAAATGAAACACCCCAAGGTTCGGGAAGATGTCAGGGAAGCGACGTGCATGCAAATTTTGAGGAGGGAGGAATGGAGGATGAGGACCAGGTTGATGTTACAATTTTGATGAACAAGGACATATGGCTAGAGATTGTCCTCATATGAGATGACCATGGTGTTCACCCTGCAGAACTAACGCCCACACAACTGAAGAGTGCCTAGATCTGATCACAAATTGGGAGGACCGGGCTCGTCAAAGAGGAGATAACTTCATAGGCTCGAAACTCAGGAGAGAAGAAGAAGAGAGGTTACCTAAATTTGAAATCATAACTCATGGAGGAGAAAAAACTGGGGCAGATGCAGACAATCAACCCAAGATCCAAAAAGCATCCCCCAAGGATAACATGTACGATCGTTTGAAACAAAAACTATTTTTCAAAGGTGCAATAGAAATATTTAAAGGAGAATCTGATCCAGAAATAAGAGAAAACCATCCTAAAGTCACCCTTCAACCCAAGACCGCTCAAGCTCCTGCCTCACCTCCTACACCCCGAAACCCTGTAAATTCAAGAAAACCCGGTAACCAGTCTCAAAATATAATCAATTTCTGGTTTCAATTATTCTCTGAGATCTTGGGAGATGAACAACTTTTTGAGAAGTTGCGGAACACCCTGTACCTAATTCTGGGGGATGAGGCAACCACAGAGACTAATATAACCACCAACCTCCCTAAGAAGAATACACAGAGAGTACAAACATGGAAGGTGTGAACTAAAAAACAATTTAGGTTGGAAGCCCATTTAGACAACTTTGAAATTAAAGATGTCATGCTAGACTTCGGCTTAGATGTCAACATCTTACCCAAAAATACTTGAGAGGCTCTAGGGAAGCCTCAGTTAGTCTATTCCCCCATCCAACTGAGAATGGAAAATCAATACTACATTTTTCCATTGGGAAGGCTGGAAGATGTGGAAGTAGATGTTGCGAGAGTTAAAATGATAGTTGATTTTGAAGTGATTGAAATCATGGGAGATGAAGACCCCTACCCTGCCTTATTAGGAATTGATTGGGCTTATGACAATGATGTTTTCATTGACTTAAAGAGGGACACTATGATGTTTGAAGCAGATGGAGTAAAAGTAATCTAGACTTTAGATCCATACATGAGACCTAGATATATTGAGCCAGTGGATAATAACATGGAATCAGAAGTTATCGACCAGTTTTACACCATAACAACATGGATGAGGCCAAATTACAACAACCCCACTACAGATGGATCTATAAGTTGGAGGAGTATACAGTCAGTTGAAGAGGACTTAGAACTAGCTTTTGATAGTTGGTAGCAAGGATCGTATGAAATATTTTCAAGATGTTGCACAACTATCAGAGCAACGGGATGGATTGGAACTGAGATGAGATATCACCCAACATATGAGGATACTTCAAATTTGAATATATTTCTCACTGTTATAGATGGAAAATTTGTGCCAGGGCAAAGGATCTCAGTTATGGACATAGCCTTGAAGGGTACCCTTGCCAGGTGGTGGGCCACTCATAGAGCTTCACTTCTAGATTGGGAGGACACAAAGAGAGCTATTCGATATAGATTTCTAAAAAACGATCAAGTAACAATAGAGACGAACATGGATTTTCATGAACCACAATTGTTTGACGGGCATTCTAACCCCAGAATGCATGTTGAGCATTGCATCACTCAATGGAAAGTTTCAAAAGTACCATCTCAGTTATGGGTTCACTTATTTTTCCATTCATTAGGTGCGATTCCAAAATCTTGGTACATCCATAAAGAGACCAAAAGATAAATGAACCAATGGTAGACACTACAAGAACAATTTTGCAGAGACTTTTATTTTACTGATAAGACTCCTTGAGATCCACCTAGTCCTTCAAAGAATTAGGGAGATACTATTTACTGATGACTATGAATCTAGATCAAACCCAATAGCATGTTCTGATGATGCCCATTTGATTTAGTCCAACCAAGACTAGAGCCCTGTCAGAATACCAGTAGCTTGTTGCAAAGTTGATAAAGACTTGGAAGAAACTAATGAAGTAGAAGAACTAAGGAACCTCAATATTAAAGAAACTATGGGAACTAGGAAAATCTAGGATACTACACCTAGTCATACAAGTAGCACCTATACCCATCCTCTAAAGTTGCGGAAAGTGAAAATAGAGAGTGAAGACCATCCTAAGATAGCTTATATAGAGGATTACTGGGATGAGCAGACCATGAATGAAATGCAGAGTCTGTTGCAGGAATACGAAGACTTATTCCCAAAAACCTTTTCAGAAATAAAAGGCATACAAGGAACCATGGGAGAGGTGAAGATCGATCTAAAACCTGAATCGAAACCTGTGAAGCACAAACCATATTGTCTCAATCCAAAGGTAAAATAAAAGGTCAAAAGAGAAATAGACAAAATGCTTACGACATGACTAATCTTTCTGGTCGAAGAAGTAGAATGGGTTAGCCCTATAGTAATATAGAGAGAAAAAAGTATCGAGGACATTCGGGTATGTGTTGACTATAGGAGTTTCAATGATGCATGTGTACACAATCCATTTCTGACACCCTTCAGTGATGAGGTATTAGATCAGGTTGCGGGGAAAGAAGCTTATTCATTTACAGATGGATTCTCGGGGTATCACCAGGTCATAATTTCAGAGGATGACAAAAAAAAGACCACTTTTATAACTGAGTGGGGGTCATTCACATATAACGTAATGCCCTTTGGCCTAAAGAATGCCCTTGTGGTCTTCTCCAAGATTGTTATTGCAACATTTCGTGATTTCATACACAGGTTCCTAGAAGTATACATGGATGACCGAACGGTATACAATTTGTTGAAGGTGCATGTAGGGCTACTCCGGTTGATGTTTGATAGATGTTGGGAGTTAAAGATAGATCTAAAACTAAGAAAGTGTATTTTCTATGTACCACACGACAACCTACTAAGCCGCATTGTTTGTCGGAAAGGAGTCCTGGTAGACCCAACTAAAGTTGCGGTTATCCTGAACATGCTTCCACCTACAAGTGCGAAATAGTTGTGTAGGATGCTTGGGCATACACGATACTACTATAGGTTCATCA
>JASDQU010739853.1:43421-62413 GCA_032191745.1 Picea mariana
AGAATTTTGCAAGGAATTCAGAAGTCGGTCTCCATGAGACAAATATCAACATTGCAACTTAAGAAATTAATCAGATCGGGGTGTCCCTTGTATGCTATACAAGTATTAAAGTTAACAGAAGGCAAGGAGTTGAAGGCTGAAGATCACCTAGTGCTATGGGAATTTAGAGATGTGTTTTCTAAGGAGGTTCCTAGATTACATCCGAAAGGAGATCTCGATTTTTCAATTGAACTCATTCCTGGAGCAGTGCCAACATCGAGAGTGCCTTACAGGATGAGAACACCATAGCTGGTGTAACTGAAAATGTAGTTGAAAGAAATGTTGGACAAGGAATACATCAGGTCAAGTGTGTCTCCATGGAGATCAACAACCCTATTTGTAAAGAAGAAAGATGGTAGCTTGAGGCTACACATTGATTATAGACAATTGAACAATATGACCATCAAGAAAAAATACCCTTTGCCTAGAATAGACGATCTCTTTGATCAACTCAGAGGGGCTACAATTTTCTTAAAAATAGATTTTAGGTCAAGATATCACCAAGTCAGTATTAAAGATGAGGACATCCACAAGACAACCTTTAGGACAAGGTATGGCCACTATGAGTTTATCGTGGTGCCATTTGGACTTACAAATGCACCAGCTACATTGACATGTTTGATGAACAATGTGCTCAACAAGTATTTAGAAAATTTTGTCTTAGTATTCATGGACAACATTTTGGTGTATTCCAAGAACCGAGAGGAGCATAAAGAGCACCTTCGGATGGTGCTACAAGTGTTTAGAGAAAATTCATTATACACCAATTTCATCAAGTGTGATTTATTTAAGAAGGAAATCCAATATCTAGGCCACATAATCCTGGCTGAAGGAGTGGTAGTAGAACCTGCAAATATCAAGGAAATAATGGATTGGCCTACCCCTAGAAATATGTCATAAGTGAGATCCTTCGTGGGATTAGTTGGATATTATAGGAGGTTCATAAAGGGATTCTCCAAGATCGATAATCCTATTACTTCACTATAAATAAAAGGGAAGAAGTTTGTGTGGTCACCAGAGTGTGAAGATAACTCCCAACAACTGAAACAACTATTGATTAATGCCCTTGTTTTAAAGATTGCAGACCTAGAAAAGGACTTCCTAGTTTGCACAGATGCTTGCAAAGAAGGTCTCATCAGAGTTCTCATGAAAGAAAGACAAGTGGTTTGTTATGAATCACGTAAGCTGAATGAACATGAGCAGAAGTATGTTACCCACGACACTTGTAGCAATTGTACATGCGTTGAAGATGTGGAGGCATTGCTTGCTCGGGAGGAGATTTATCCTCATGATCGACCATTGTGGTTTGAAGTATTTATTTGACCAGCCAAGGTTGAATGCTAGACATGTGAGGTGGATGGCGTTGATCAGTGAGTTTGACTTTGAAATCAAACAAATAAAAGGATAAGAGAACAAGGTAGTCGACGCACTCAACCGAAGCGTTCAAACAATACATTTAGCAATATCAAGTGTAGGAGAGTAGAAAATTCAACAGAGGATTAAGACCCTCTTGCTGGAAGACGAGTTCTTCAATCAGGTGAAGGAAAGATTGCAACAATAACCTAGGGAAAATAGGTATGAATGATATTAGGTAAGGGTTAATAATATGTTTCTATACAATAACAATTTTTATGTGCCTTATTCAATTGATTTGAGGCACTTGATTATGGAAGAATTCCATAAAAGGCCATATGTAGGTCACCGTGGTTACCAAAAAATGGTGACGACAGTTAGACAACTATATTATTGGCCTGGAATGAAGCAAGACATTGCTCATTACATTACAAAGTGTTTGGAGTGCCAACAAGTAAAAGTCAAGCATCAACACCCTGGTGGACTCTTACAACCTATACAGATACCAGAATGGAAATGGGAAGTGATTTCCATGGATTTTATCATATATTTACCAAAGACAATCAAAGTACATGATGCAATAATGGTCGTAGTAGATAAGTTGAGCAAGGAAGCTCATTTCATTCCCATAAAATACACTTTTGAATCCATTGATGTTGCCAATATTTTTATAAAAGAAATATTCAGATTGCATGGTTTTCCTAAAACCATCATTTCAGACAGAGATGCTAAGTTCACCTCAAATTTATGGAAAAGCTTGTTTGCTAGTTTAGAAATGCAATTGGCATTTAGCATGAATCCTCAAACAAATGGTCAGACCGAAAGGGTGAACAAAGTGTTAGAAGATATGTTACGAATGCATGTTATGCATCGGCCCAAGCAGTGGGAAGAATATCTACCTTTGGTAGAATTTGCATACAAGAATGGTTATCAAGAATCATTGAAGATGAGCCCGTTCGAGGTTTTATATGGCAGGAAGTGTAGAGTTTCAATTAGTTGGGATAGTTTAGTGGAAAAAATCACACTTGGACCTGAATTGTTGAAAGAAATGGAAGAGACCATAGTTAAGATAAAGCAGAACTTCAAAATTGCCCAGGATAGACATAAGATCTATGTTAATAGCAAGAGAACCCCTAGAGAATTCAAAGTGGGAGAACACTTGTATCTCCAGGTGAAAACCAAAAAAATATCCTTGAGAATGGGGATGTGTGCTAAGTTGGCTCCCCGATATTGTGGACCTTTTGAAATACTAGAAATAATAGGACTAGTAGCATACATGCTTTACCACCTACTATTAGATCACAAATTGTATTCCATTTGTCTCTGTTAAAGAAATATTTACATGATTCTAATCATGTTATTTATTGGACTGTAATACAGGTGGAACCAGAGGGAGAATTACATTCAAAACCTCAATGCATCCTAGATAGAAAATAAACAATGCTTTGGAACCGAACCATCGTGCATGTCAAGGTGCAATGGAAGCAGTTTGGAGCATATGAAGCTACATGGGAGTTGGAGGATGCCATGAAGATGGCATACCCATTTTTGTTTAATGTATAATTGTATATACATGGTGTTTTCAACATCGAGGAAAATGTTTATTTAAGGGGGAGGGGAATGTAACACCCTGTTTTCCCCCCAAGACTGTAATTATGCACAAACTTCATATATTAATGACATGAGGCATGTAATTCTGTTTTGAAATAATAGAAACACCAAATTGCAGACATAGAGAGAGCATCCTTGACAGTACTTTCCATGATGCACTAGAGGAAATTAATGAGGTCAAGGGACTGATGGAACGATTGAGTGAAGTGGAGCTGAGATAAATTAGTGAAGAAAATAGGAAGCTTACACAACAAGCTAATCTACACTTTTAAACTTAAAATCTACACCTACTGACATACCAAACTTACCTGAAAAACCATGTGACCATTAAAAGAAGTCATAGATGTGGTTGAGGTAGTTAATGACTATTGGCAGTTGACCTTTGCATAGAGAAAAGGCTAATTGAACAATTGATAGGGGGACAACATGGAACCGCCCCTTCAGATTGAAAATGCAGAATGTGGGTTACGTCTGTAGAGAGTCTTGAAAATCCCAAGGGGGATAGAGAAGAAGACCAAMGGAGGAAAACAGGAAGACAAAAAAGAGWGAGAAAAGTGTTGAGGAAAAGGTATGGAACACCTTACTCAATCATTTTCATATATTGTCTGGATAGGACATGATAGTTGGGAATGTCACCCGAGATTTATAGCCTCAAAACATTCAATCAATCCAAAAKTATTAATTACAAGGACTGAGGTTGATTTTATAATTTATATATGTTGCAATATGAAATCAAATTTATACAAAGCTACTGGAATGTATGCAKATTTTACAATAAAGTAAACATGGAGACAAAAAGCGAAAAGAGGAAGCAAGTCATAGAAACACATGTATGAGACAGAACAATAATCTAATTTTATTTCATTCTGAGATACCAAAAGTGTTTTTCTCTTTACAAACCCCTGTGAGGGTATGGACCAAAGTCTGATTTAGAGATMTTCGATGGGCACCATAAAAAATACTCCGACAGTAAAGTAAAACTGGATCAACTTGACACAAACTACTGCCATTTTGACTCTGCAAGATTTCCTTTATCAGCCATGAAAATTAATTCACAAACATACAAGAATACATAGACTATCAAGGATGAATCAACACCTCTAAAACAAGCGACTGAAAAGTATGGTTCAGTCCTGAACCTTGCTGTCTGCAATAAGACCCTGCTGTCAAAAATAGGATTAGGCTTTCGAGTAAACTCAGAAATGAATGAAAACTGAAACTATCTCATTTAACTAAAGAGAAAACCTTAGTCTTGTTTTTCTCCTTTTATTCCCCCATTGTCTCTTCATCCAATTGGTCTTTTATTCTTTCCGAATCAGTTGAAGTAGTTCAACTACTTTCTCTTGTTAAGTCAAATTGATTTAACAAATTAGTTTAGGAGAAATAAATAATAATAATATATAGACAAGGGTCTTAATTAATAATGACTAAATAGGTGGGACCCCTTGTGACTCCCATCATTTCTTCTTGTTACCATCAAATGCAAAGCATATATAAAAAAACAATCATTTAGACCATATAACACCCTTGTAGCTTCCGTGGATTTTTAAATTGGATATTTAAATATCAACAATAATTTATATCTTATCCAAAAAAAGAATTTATATCCATATTATCCAAAAAAATTCCAAAAATAAGGCTTGTTGTCCAAAATATGCTGAAAACCATTAAACACCGTCCTCATCACTGAAAATCATAAAAATAAGCATTTAAAAACCATATTTGCTATTTTGCGAGGCATATTTCTTTTTCTCGTTACTATCTCCCTTAGAATTCTCTGAAGTAGCCCATGGTTGATTAGACCCTTGGGGCTGTATCTCGTTGATCACATGAGAGAAGTCATCCTTGAGGTGGAGGCGGTAAGACACATATTTAGACGAGTCAGTGGATGGAATAGAAGGGGAGGCCGTTGCTTTTCCTTTATCTAGCATAGGTTGCGAGATGCCAATTTTTAATCTCTTGCTAGCGTGCGAGGATTGTACTGGTGAAACACTAGGAGCAATTTGAACATTGGGATTAATTGGTGGTGGTAAAGGAAATAACACCGTGAGCCAACCATCGTGGTGAGAGACAGGCTGGTGGACAATTTCTTGCCAATCGTCATTAGAGGGAACGTCGGGCCGCAATGAGACACGTGGAGGAATGAGAATGCCAGGGAAATTCCGAGGAGGTTGAAAAGGGGGCCTCTTTGGCCGGGGATGCAAGACACCATGGCCAACCCAATTAAATAACCCAACTTGAAACAACTAGTTTAACTCTTGCGAGTCAACTTCGAAATGAATAGAAAATGTAGTCCTTCTATGACCTCGATTCCAATTTGCCTTGCCTTTGTTATTTCGACCATTGCTGCTACTAAAAATGCTCATCTTGTAGCAACAATTTGTCAGTAATGAAGCTCTTAATAAACCATACATGAAACTTTGCTTAGATGAATCAAAAGTTGGCTCTAAAATTAACATGAGATACATGCAAATCCATCCATAACACATCATTTATTAATTTCCATGTGAACAGGGAATGATAGGGTTCATGGGAAATATGGAGGGASTGTAATTAGCGAAAAATGGTATCATGGAGGGGATCAATATACAAAAACTGTTCAACAATTAATAAAATGATTAAGTGTGTTTATAAAATATCAAGAATATCAATTCTCAACCCTTGCTATGTTAACTTTCCTTTGTTTTCACACARACTCCTCTTTAAAATTAATATCACAAAATAGGGATGAATAAGTGAAATCGAGATCGTGGAGGGAGTGTAATTAGCGAAAAATGATATAATGGTGGGGAAAATATACAGATACTATTCAAATGAAAAATCAAACCATGCTATCTCTGATGTAAACTTGCAAACAAAATATCCTTTTGTTTAAAATTTTTAAGTTTAAACAATACTCTGTTTCCAAACAATAACCCAAAGTTGATGCTTCCTTAACAAAATTGCTCACTGACCTTCAAAATTGTATTACACAGTAACCGATATGATATGGTCATAATTTTATTTAACCAAAATAACCATAATAACAATACTTTCATTATATAATAGAATCTAAACGAGCAACATCAGAATCACTACATGAATTATCACAACAGTCTTGGAGTGGACAAGTCACAACTCATAATACCAACCGACGAAAAATCTCTTAAATCCCATAGGGTCCCGTGCAATTTCCCAAAACAAATCTCTGTTCATAATCACCATTTAATCGAGCCAATCATTCATCACAATTCCTCATCAATTTCATTTTGGTTCGTATTATTGAATTCGAGCATCAAACATCTTATACACAAGTGTTTTTGCAAATTCGATAAACATATCAAGTTTATTCTTAAACAAGGATATGCAATATTTTCTATCGAACTCATAAGCTTCATAAAGAGAGACTGTAACTTCCAGTGAATATGTGAGTGCAATACTTCTTCCATAATTTTCCAAGCAAGTGACCAATTAAACCCGTTCCCAAGTAAAAGAGTAAGAACAATACTCCCATCATATTCTGGGTAAGCAACATTTTCACCATAATGCATAGGGTTCGATGTATAACAATGATGGTAAGTGGCAGAAGAGAGCGGGATAAACAACCTGAGGGTTTGTCCGATATAAAGCACGAGAGGTTTACTGCACAGGTGCATCACATTAATAGCCACAAAGTCGAGGTTATAGCACAGGTGTATTGGTATACAAGAGTGTTAAAAAAAACCCCAGAGGTAAGGTAGGGAAAACCCAACTTCGAACAGGGAGGAAAACCAAAATGAATAACCAGAGGCAAAGCAAGCCCAACAACACTCATTTTATGAGAAAAAATCATGAACAATTACACACAGTAAAGACACCCACGATCTTTATTTTTTTAAAATGCCAATAGTCTCAGAACAACCACCACAGGAAACCAAAGTTTGCAAACAACCAATACATAGTCTGAAACATCGTGACAGCTTGAGAAATACACAGACCATGAGCAATAAGAGCCAACACTTGATTTAAAAGCAGAGCAAAGTTCATGGATGGAGAAGTAAGAAAAACCCCATACCTGTAAAAGATTGCGTAAGGAGAAATGACTAAGGTGTATACCTCCTTTATAACCGAGCAAGGCGGAGCAACAACAACTAACAGAGCACAGTGCAAATGACTAGGGTGGCAGACTCAAGGTGAGTAAGAGTGATGTGCATTTACTGCATGTCGCTTTTCCCTTGGCATTCATTCATGGCTAGTACGAGCCAAGTGCACTATACAACTCGCATTCCATTAACATCCCCAATGATTAATACAAACCCATTATCCCAAAGTTTGCATAAGATCCAATTTAAAAATGCGCCAACCTTTGCCACCATCCAATTTAACATATGTTGCTAGGAATACAACTAATATTGCCATCAAAACAATGCGCACCACAATTGTAGCAAGAGTTGGGGTGGTCATCCATATACAATATAGTCCATATAAAATCAAAATCAAACTGGAGTGTCATTCCTTCACCCAATAAAGCAACATATTACATTTTACGAGAGGTCATTAAGACCACATTCTTTCCCGTTTTAACCATCTTGCCCAGAATTTCTTATCATAAGCATTTTAACACGATTTGAAGCGAATAAGCTATAGAAACTGTGTCACAACCAACACATAGGCAAACAAAATATAAGTGTCGCTTCTCCATCATAGTGCCATAAGTCAAACAAGGGGTTCCACCTACTAATATATTATTAATATAATTAAATAATAAATCTTGGCAATCATTTGAGAGCATGGTATCCAATGTTTCTTTAAGCGTCAACAAACTGGCGACTCCACGGGGAAATTTGTTTCCAACATATTAATAACTCAGAATGTATGGTTTCGTAGACTGATGAATCATCAAAAAATTATTGACCAGAATGATTATGCAACAGGGGGAAAAAGATGGTTTAAGGGAAAAAATGATCCGGGATTTTGGGAATAATTAATGGGAAGTGTTACGCATGAGGGGGTTTGGTCCTGTATGCATAACATTCGATTAGTCACAGTAAAAATGTTTCTTGTTTTAAGGATAAATTTTCTGGTATGCTCTTTTGAATCTCAGGATGGAGGGAAGAAAGGGATAGAAAAAAATAGGGACGGAAATCAAATCATCTATCTAACAACAATACTTGGAATCAGAAAGCAATTTTAGCGATGTCTACAAGGAGGAAATCATGATAGATATGTAACTTGATTGTTATTGATCAACAATACTTACAGAATGGCATCATTATGGCGAAATTGATCCAAAGATTATTTCTGATAAACAAAAAGAAAACAACAAAAGAAAAACAACAGAAATTGAAAAGGAAGAAATGAAACAACATAAAATGAATCAATCAATTAAACAAAGAAAAACAAAATCAACGAAATAGAAAATTATATGTAGCAATGACTTCCGTGTAGTGTTTATCATTCAAGCTGGTTCCACATAATGTTTCAAGTGGGAACTGTTGATACTATAGGAAAAATAATTGCTCTTCCAAGTCTTTTAGAAGATAAGAATTTACGCCTAGGAAAAAAGCGATTTTGAAAGGACCTAGCCATAATTTCTGAACCTTCAAATGTCTTCCTCTATCAGCATGGGTTAAGTCCCAAATAAAGACTTTCTCATTTACTTTAAATTTGATAGCTTTTGCACGTTTGTTGAAATATTTCTTCACGGTTTGCTATCTTATCTTTATGTTTTCCAAATCAAACATTCTTTGTTCCTCTAAGGCTAATAGTGCATTTATCCTTTGAGGGACATTAGAATAATTTAATTCTTCGATCTGTAGCATCATCCGTAGAGAAGAAAGTTTCAGCTTAGTAGGAAAAATAACATCTTGACCATAGACAAGCTAAAATGGAGTGCAACCTGTGCTTACCTTGGTAGTAGTGCGATCTGCCCAAAGGGCGTAAGTGAGGAGGGTGTGTAATTGACTAGGCTTATCCTCAATGAGCCTCTTTACGATCCTAACCAGATTTTTGTTAGTAGACTCAGCTTGCCGATTTCCTTGAGGGTAATAAGCTGATGAGGTGAAATGTTTGACCGTCAATTTAGCTAAAAATTGAGTCAATTTATCAGAAATGAAAGCAAGACCATTGTCTGTAATAATCTCTAAAGGAATGCCAAATCTAGATAAGATATTAGTTTCCAAGAAAGAAATTACCTGTTTGTCCTGTGAGTGTCTAAGTGGGACAACTTTAGTCCATTTAGTGAAATAATTCGTGGCTGTCAAGATAAAAACCTTCCCTACTGAAGACAAAGGATTAATAGGACCAATAAATTCCAGAACCCATTTAGAAAAACAAAAATTAGGGAGGACAAGTTGCAAAGGAATAACATAAAGATGTTCTTTTCGAGCGAATTTTTGGCACTTGTCACATGACCTTGGGAATTTATAAGAATCTCAAAAAATTGAAGGCCAGTAATAACCTTTTATGATAATTTTAAAAGCAACAATTTTAGCAGAAAAGTGGCCACCAACATGAATAACAGAAACTGAAGATCCATGAGTTTCCTGTAACAATTTATGTGCTTCCTCATTATTCAAACATCGAAGTAATATACCATCAACAAACCTCCTGAACAAAAAGTCTCCTAAAATAATATATCTGGAAGATTCAAGATGAAGCCTTCTCCTTTGATGAGTATCTAAGTCATCTGGGCATTTCTGATATTGCAAGAAATACACCATATTTTTATACCAGGGATGTTCAACTATAGAAAGGGTTTGACTCTCAATATAAAATAGTGCTGAAATAGGATTATCCTGATCGTCAATTTCTTCACTTGCTTCAACATGTTGAGCTAAGTGAAGGGCTAAGTCTCGTCCCTTAATTATTTTCAAAGTCATGATGGTTAAATCATGCTCCTAGATTTTGGCAAGCCTTTGTGTAATCTTCCCTGAAAGATAAGTCTGTGAAAGTAGAAACTTGACAGCAGGCAAAGGGACTTTTACCCAAGTGTGCTTGCCTAGGATAAAGTGGTGAAATTTCTCCACAACTTTAACAAGAGAAAAGACATGTTTTTCAATATAAAATACTTGAATTCATCATCTAATAAACTTTGACTCATGTAAGCTATAGGCTTTTCGTTATTCTTGTCATCACATTGTAAGAGAATAGTGGAAATTGCTTCCTTAGTGGCATTAGTGTATATGATAAAATCTTTCTCAAAGTTTGGTTTCGCCAAAATCGGTGCAAAATTGATTGCCTTCTTAATCTTTACGAAATCATTTTCGACATCTTTAGTCCAAGAAAATGAACGTTCTTGCTTTAGAATATTATGAATTGGTTTGACCGTTAAAGCAAAATCAGGAACAAATCTACGGACAAAGTTGATAATGCCCATAAACACTTGAACCTCCTTTTTGGAAGTGGGGGAAGGAAGATTCAGGATAGAAGCAATCCTTTTGGGATCTATGCTTATTCCTAAATCAGAGACGATATACCCAAGGATCATTCCCTTGGTAACGCCAAAAATAGATTTAGAAGGGTTTAAAGAAATGCCGAAATTTCTGCATCGCATGAAAAGTTTTCTAAGATGACCAAAATGATGTAATCGGTTCTTTGAATAAACAGTCAAGTCATAAAGATAAACCTGGATAATATTACCGATCAGATCGTCAAAATCTATTTTCATATCTCTCTGGAAAGTGACACCCTCATTAGACAAGCAAAAAGGCATGCGTTCATAAGCAAAGGTGCCCCCAACATGTAGTAAAAGTGTTTTTGTATATGTCCGTCCCTTTTACTTTAATCTGATTATAACCAGAGAAAACATCAAGTAAGGACATCGTTTGTGACCTTACAACCTGTTGCAAAATCATTTCCATATTAGGGAGAGGAAAATGGTCTTTTACGCTTGCTCTATTCAATGCACGAAAATCTATGCACAATTAGATCTGACAAGTTGTTTTCCGAACATGAACCAAATTGGAAACCCACTCAGAATACTTATCTGGAAATATTATTCCAACCTTCAAAAGTTTTTCCAACTCCTTCCAAATAGTAGCTTCAAGTGCAGGGTTAATGGGTCTTTGATTTTTCCTAACTAGTTTTATCCCTTCCTTGATAGGAATGGCATGTTGTATAAGAGCATGATCAAAACCACAAAAATCCTCGTAGGTCCATGCAAAAACATCTTGAAATTCACTTAGTAGTTATATGAACTTCTCTTTTTCTTCGTTGGAACATTGGGCACCTAGTTTAACCATCTTTGGAGATTCGGAGGTCCCAAGGTTCAAGGAAATGGAATCACCCACCTTCCTTTTCGACTCATCTTCCTTACATGTTTCTTTGTTGCTAACATCACTCAATGAAAATGAAATCTCAAGAGGAGTCAAGCCCTTTGGAAATTTTTCTTCTTCCATAGATATGATTTCCTTAGGCTTAAACGATTCATTTTGTATGAAAGCATAGATGCCTTCATCATTAGGGAAAACCTTCCATGATTCTACATTATCTAGAATGTGCGGAAGATATAAATATTGAAAAGTACAATCAGACCTTTGAGGTAGAAGTTACTGAGTAGGAGGTGCCACAAATACAACTAACGTATCAACCATTGGATTAAGTTCCCTCTTAACATGAGTGATGTTAAATGATAGAACATTCAAGATAAGTGCCCAAACAACTTGGATATAACATTTCATCAACTTATTGCTAGGAGAGTAGATTTTATGCACAAGGTTTGCAACAAGTTCAAAATCACCAAAAACTGTAAGGTGGTCGTAGCCAAGGTTATAAGCATTTTCGATGCCTAGTAGTAAGGCTTCAAATTCAGTGACATTGTTTTTGTAAGCAAAATCTATCCTATAAGAAAAGTTATGGATTTTACCTACAGGTGAGTACAAGATAATTCCAGCTCCATTACCTTCGTTTGCAAATGAGCCATCAAAATGCATGTGCCACATACCGTCTTCTAAATCAATTTTTTTATAGAGTTGTGTCACCCTCATCAACAAAGATAGAGTATACCCCTAAGTCTTCCTTAAGATAATTTACATTCAGTTAAGGAATACTCTCTATGTATGGTGAAATTATTCCTTCTCTTAGGACTATGATATTCTTTCCATTCTGGGGAACAGATAAGTGTGTCCCATCAAGCAAACGATATCCACCTATTAGGGCTTGCCAGTCTCTTCCTAGGATAATAGAATAGTTGCCTACTAGCATGTCAATTACTTGGATTCTAAGGTTTGTCCTTATTTTGGGATGTGCACATATAACTAAAGTTACATCTTTGATTTCACCTATTGTTGAATGCTGCAGACTGTTGTAGGAGAGCATGCTTCTAGAATTTTCATTGGTACATGATAAGCCTAGCTCTTCCACAATGATTTTTGACATTATGTTTGGACTTGAACCGCCATCAATTAGGCAACAATGGGATATCTTGTCCATAATTTTTATAGAAATGAAAAATGGAGGGTTTTTTTACAGGGTGTCTAAAATTATTTACACCTATTTTATGTACAGTGGAATCCTCTTCTTTTGCCTCTTCACAAATATTGGCTATGGTGGAAGATTTTCCTTCCATAAAATTCTTGAGATGCTTTTCTTGTTCAAGGATGACAACCATGTCCAAAACAGTAGCATCGGCCTTAATATTAGCCAATTGGTTAAGAATGTTATACTTGGAAGGGGGGAGAGGGGAAGGAACTCCTTGACTTTCAACAACTTTGATAGCTTGTACATTAGTACCTTGTGAATATGAGGCTGGAGTGGAAGAGGCACGAGGAGGGTCATACTTTTCTTTAGGAGCATAAGTTTTGTTCCTAGTATTTATAATCATGACATCTTCCAGTTCTACCCAATCTAGAACAACAATGGTGGCTTCAGGCTTCTTGCCAAAGATTTTATCTCTGGCACTCTTCTTAATCTCACAAGTACTTTATTCATGATTTTCTTCACATAAGTTACACCAACTACAAGACATGATAGATTTGGGCTAAAAGTTCTTTTCATTGGTATTCCTAAAAGGTGTCAAGGAAGAAGATGATGCCCCAGGAGTAAGCGAGGGAACATTTCCTTTTTGTTCATATGCTATCATTCGATTGTTCATATCTTGTACAATTTGTAAGAGCGAAGACATATTTTGACTAAGTCTCCTTTGGGGAGACCTGTTCTTTCAAGTTTCTCTTCGTACTCCAAGCAAGTGTGGAGAGCGGAGCCAATATTGTCAATAACCTTTTCTTCGATCCTATGGCGATAAGGAGAGGGAATCGCATTATAGTATTGCATGAAGGTGGCTTGGTTTTGGGGGAGGATTAGTTCAGGGATTTGATTTTATAGTTTGGTGAAGTGGAGGTTAAAGGACTTGATAGTTTCACCATATTTGTAAGAAATATTGTTATATTCCCTTAATTGTTCGGCTGAGCTCTTAGATTGTCCATAAGTGGACCTGAACCAATAAACAAATTCTTCCCAAGTGAAAAGGATTTTTTGAGGGAGATCAAAGAAATCAACTGCTGCTTTCCCTTCAAGGGAGTTGAAAAATAAGCGCATGGATGTATCATTATAGTTAGCACCGATATTATGACAAGCATTAGAAAATGCCACTAGATGTTCATTTGTAGAGACAATGTTATTTCCCGAGAACCTAGGAAGATGCTCCTTAAACTTGGGTAATAGACGAGTAGCGAGTGCCTGATTCAAGGGAGAAGATACATGCCATGGGGTGGTCATAGTATCTTCCTCAAACTGAAAAATCCCGTGTTTCTTTATAACTTTAGTAGGATTGGTAGAATATTGGATAGGAACTTCATGGCTATATAAAATACCAATTACTGATGAGGCCGAAGGTTGGGATGATGAAGCACCTCCAACACCACTATCACCACCTGCAGATGCCATTTTGGAAGTGATGGGTAAGGGAGAAAAGGGTGAACTAGTAGAGTCAGACAAAGTCCTCCTTAKAGTGCTTTCTTGRGTCAACAAAATGGCTTTCCTCCTTCCTATTTCAATGATGGGAATAACTTCAGGGTAAAATCCTCTTCTTCTTCTAGAAATACAAGGATTCGAGGACATGGAAATGAAGACAAAATACTTCGAAAARGGGAGTTTACTACCGATTTCTAGGCTTCCTTTGCTTGGCTTCCCAACGTTCACGTATACCTATATCTTGTTCCACTACTTCCCAAGAGCGTTCAAGTTCGACCTAGGTACTAGAAGTTTCTAGAATGGTATGAAATAAAGTCAAGGCAATGCTAGTTTGGTCCTTAAGACCATGTTCAATATTAGGCTGTCTTGTAGAAGGTACTCTCATGAGAAAAATTAGTCAAAGAGCATATGAAAAAAAACTCAGAAAGATTCAAAGATAATAGTGAATACAATTAACTAGAGAGATATGGAAGTTCTCCCTAGTATGGTCGCCAAATAAATGTTGAGGAAAAGGTATGGAACACCTTACTCAATCATTTTCAGATCTTGTATGGCTAGGACAGGATAGTTGGAAATGTCACCCGAGATTTATAGCCTCAAAACATTCACTCAATCCGCAAGAATTAATTACAAGGATTGAGGCTGATTTTATAATTTATATATGTTGCAATATGAAATAAAATTTATACAAAGCTACTGGAATGTATGTAGATTTTACAATAAAGTAAACATGGAGACAAAAAGCGAAAAGAGGAACCAAGTCATAGAAACACATGTATGAGACATAACTATAATATATATTTTTTTCATTCTGAGATACCAAAAGTGTTTTTCTCTTTACAAACCCCTGGAATGGTATGGACCAAAGTCTGATTTAGAGATCTCCGATGGGCACCATACAAAAAGACTCCGGCAGTAAAGTAAAACTGAAATTAATAATTTGGATCAACTTGCCACAAACTGCTGCCATTTTGACTCTGCAAGATATCCTTTATCAACCATGAAAATTAATTCACAAACAAACAAGAATACACAGACTATCAAGGATGAATCAACATCTCTAAAACAAGCGGCTGAAAAGTATGGTTCAGTCTTGAACCTTGCTGTCTACAATAAGACCCTGCTGTCAACAAGAGGATTAGGCTTTCGAGTAAACTCATAAATGAATGAAAACTGAAACTATCTCATTTAACTAAAGAGAAAAACTTAGTCTTGTTTTTCTTCTTCTATTCCCCCTTGATTCTTCATCCAATTGAGCTTTTATTCTTTCCCAATCAGTTGAAGTAGTTCAACTACTTTCTTTAGTTAAGTCAAATCGAATTAACAAATTAGTTTAGGAGAAATAAATAATAATAATAATATATAGATAAGGGTCCTAATTAATAATGACTAAATAGGTGGGACCCTTTGTGACTCCCATCATTTATTCTTGTTACCATCAAATGCAAAGCATATATAAAAATAATAATCATTTCGACCATATAACACCCTTGTAGCTCCCGTGGATTTTTAAACTGGATATTTAAATATCAACAATAATTATATCATATCCAAAAAAATATTTTATATCCATATTATCCACAAAATATCCAAAAATAAGGCTTGCTGTCTAAAATATGTTGAAAATCATTAAACAATGTCCTCATCACTGAAAATAATAAAAATAAGCATTTAAAAACCATATTTGCTATTTTGCGAGGCATATTTCATTTTCTCGCTGCTGTCTCTCTTAGACTTCTCTGAAGTAGGCCGTGGTTGATTAGACCCTTGGGGATGTATCTTGTTGATCACATGGGAGCAATAATTCTTGAGGTGGAGGGGGGAAGACACAAATTTAGACAAGTCATTGGATGGACTAGAAGGGGAGGCCGCTTCTTTTCCTTTATCTAGCACAGGTTGTGGGATGTCAGTTATTAATCTCTTGCTAGTGTGAAAGGACTGTATGATCCTAATTTTATGAGCATAAATAAATGAATACAGATTATTAAAATATGCTTAACACAGAATAACAGAGATACAGTAAAACCAGTTTTCTATTCAATAATGAAATAAGCTGAAACTGTAAAAATGCAGCGGAAAACAAGCTTACTGGAATGGTGGCGACTTATCTCTGAGAAGAGATGTCATGATTGCACTAATTCGCAAGAAGATGATTACAATGAGGCTATGAAGTCATTTTTACAATAAACATGAATTTCAAAAACCCTAGAAATCCAAAAACCTAACCCTAAGAGATGAAGCGCCAAAAGTCATGTGGGTCCCGTTTGGGTAAGTTAGTACATCAACTTTTCAGGGTTGTAACTTTTGCATATGATCTCCGTTTTAGGTGCACGATAGCCCGTTGGAAAGGTATTGTCAAGGAGATTCATTTTTGGGGATCAATTAGATCCTTCAACTATCTTTGAAAAGTTCGATTCCAAAAAACCTTCACTTAGGCTCTCAAAATGGCCCTAGAAGTTAAAAACTACTAAAAATAGTAAATTGCCAAAATTGCCGGAAAACTGTTTTGAGTGAGTTGGACAAGGTGGGTGGCCACCGATATCCACCTGGATCAATCCTCCCTTAGGAATAAATGGTATCCATTGCGTTGAGTTCCCCCATAAGATGAGGAAATTTCTGCTGAATTTGGCCCTCGGTGAGCCACTTGCCTTGGTGTAGGAGCTGTCCTGCTTTGACGACTCGATAAAGCTAGAACCTTTAATGTCAAGTGACCTTGATCTGTGTGTCCACAATATTATCATTGGATTCATGTTGCATGCAGTTAGGGTTGATATCTGTTGGTGTCAACTGCTCTGCTATCTCGGAGGTGTCCAATAATGGTGGGAAATATGGCCGAAGGAGAGCCACGTTGAAGACATGGTGCAGGCCAAGGAAAGGGGGAATGTTGAGCTCAAAAACATTGTCACACACAGCCTTAGTGAAGCTTCCGATGGGGCCCTGCAAGGTGTTCTTTTTGTAAGTGCAACCAAACTTTGTCTCCCACCTGAAATTTATGTGGTACCCGATGTTGATCATGGCGCTGCTTGTACTTGGCATTAGACTTCTGTAGAATATCTCAAACCTATTAGTGGATGTGCTAGATCCGCTCAATGAACCGAGTGGATTTGTCATCTTCTGGTGGAGCAGGGGATGAGTCGAATGAGGTGGTCACCAGGGGTAGTGCAACATCCATGAGGCCCAATGGTTGGAATCCCAACCCAACCTGGAAGGGGTTGTGTCCATTTGAGCTATGCAGGGCTCGATTGTAGCTATGTTGGACATAGGGAAGACTCTCATCCCATGTGCAGGGGTGTTTTAAATTGTACATGCGTAGGACATGTACGATCATTTGATTGGCAACCTTAGTTTGGCCATCTGTCTGGGGGTGGAAGGTGGTGGATTTGGTGAGATTGGTATCCAGCAGTGACTAGAGGATCGACCAGAATGTGCCGAGGAACCGACTTTCATGGTCTAAGATAATGGTTTTTTGGATCCCAAAATGTACCCATACTCGTTTAAAGAAGATCTTGGCAGTAGCTTCTAATGTGATGTTCTTGCAGGCGACTAGAATTGCCATTTTGGAAAAGCGATTAACAACCACAAAAACACAATCATTTCCCCTCTTGGTGGACGGGAGGCCCGACATGTAGTCCATTGAGATGGATTCCCACGACCTATCAGGAGTAGGAAGAGGTGTGTACATGACCTGTTTCTTAGTGGTCAGTTTGGAAATAGCACAGGCAGTGTAGGACCTGATATACTTTCCGACATCCTGTCGAAGTTTTGGCCAGCAGAAATGTTTTTGCAACATTGCAACTGTCTTTTCAACACCAAAGTGTCCTGCCACCCGACTGTAGTGAGCTTCGCAAATCAGCTTCGCACACTCGCTTGATGGAACATAGAGATGGCCCATATGACACAACAACCCATCTTGAAGATGGAAATTAGCGACCACTGCGTTGGCGCCCAACATTTGGTAGGTGGTGGAGAAGTCAGGGTCTGTCTTGTAGAGGTGGGGCCATCTGAAGGTCTCGTGGCTGCAAGAGTCTAGCACCATGGTGATTGTCGTGACTGGAGGTCGACTGAGGAAATCAACAACTCAGTTGGTACTTCATGTTTTATACTTGATGTTGATGTGGAAATGCTGTAAGTATGTGGACCACTTCTGATGGTGGTCATTCTACAATTTCCCTTGGGTCTGCATGAACTGTAGTGGCTTGTGATAAATGTGGATGTCTGTCTCCTTCCCAAGAATATAATGTCTCCACTGGTGGCAAGCTTGGAAAATGGATTACATTTCTTTGTCATAAGTAGCTTACTTATAGACAACATCTGATAGTGTCTCACTATGATATGACACAGGGTGTCTGTGTTGAGAGAGAACGATGCCCACAACATAGTCTGAAGCATCGGTCTCGATCTCAAAGGGATGTTGCAGGTCCGGTAATGAAAGTACTGGGGATGAGCACAAACGCTTCTTCAAGTCATTGAAGGCTTGTTGTTGGGACAGGCCCCACACAAATTTTTTCTTACCGCCACCTCTGGTTACTTGGCTGAGGGCCCATGCGATATGAGAGAATCCCAACATGAACCTGCGATAGAAATTGGTGAGGCCCAAGAAGATCCAAAGTTCAGTGAGTGTGGTTGGGGTTGGCCATTCATGGATGACCTGGATCTTGGCTAGATCCACATGCACACCATGCCAATCAATGATGTAGCCTAAGTAATGGACCCTGTCCATGCCGATGGAGCATTTTTCCAAGTTTGCATATAGTTTGTGCTATTGCAGGGTGTGCAGAACCTGCTGAATATGCTGTAAGTGTTCTGCCCAAGTCTTGTTGTAGATGATAATGTCATCCAGATACACCACTACAAAATTATTGGTGAAAGGTCGTAGGATATCGTCCATCATCCTCATAAAAGTTACTAGAGCATTTGTCAAACCAAAGGGCATGAACAACCATTAAAAAAAGACCTTATTTTGACTTGAAGTCGATCTTCCATACATCTGTCTGTTCTATTGGGACCTGGTGGTAGCCATACTTCAGATCAATTTTACTGAAGTATTTGTCCCCCGTGAGCTGATCAAGGAGGTCATCGATTCAGGGAATCAGGTACCAGTTTCAGACTGTAATTTTATT
>JASDQU010739853.1:84613-97268 GCA_032191745.1 Picea mariana
TGCACACCAAGCTGGGTATCAAAGACTCTGAGCGACATTTGGTTCTGAAATACCGTGGGGCTCTACACAGATACATCCAAACTGAAATGGATTTTCTGGACATCTCATCACTCGGTGTTGCTTATCGATATGTTGTTAAAATTGAGCAGAAATTTAAGAACCAGAACAAACGGGAATTCAGGTTTGCAAATCCGCAACAACCAAAGTATGACAAAGACGACCCTAACAAATAGTCTCCCGAAAACCAGTCCAAGACATAAGAAAATAAGGGCCACGGGAAGACAAAGAAGGACACCGAAAAATGGTGTGATTTCCATAAAAGCCCCTAGCACAACACCGATGAATGTCGCTCAAAACCGTCATTGGTGGCTGAGATAAAAGACAAGGAGCCAAACCCTGATTCAGAATCTAATTATGAAAATACTGGTAAAAGATAGATCATTGATGCAGACCCCACTGCTATTGTCGTGATCGCAACAATTCAACCAGAAGAACCAACAGATCTTGAAGAGGGGGAGCACCTTTTTCATTCACAGATGTGGGTGAAGGGAACCCCGTTGCATTTTATTGTTGATAGCGAAAGCCAGAAAAACCTCATCTCAATAGAGGTCGTCAAACAATTGGGATTGCCGACAACACCACACCTTCAACCATACAACACTGGGTGGCTTCGACAAGGATGAGATCTCCATGTCAGCCAACAGTGTCGATTGTCATATGGCATCCAACCCTTCAGGGATGAGGTATTATGTGATGTTTCCCCACTGGATGTCTGTGATGTTCTCTTGGTCCAACCATATATGTGGAGACACCATGCTATTTATGAGTCTCAACCCCGTAGTGTCATTGTTACTTTGGGGGGTCATCTCTACAGAATACCAGAGGTAGTTCCAACTATTGTTCCACCTAAAAAGTGTCGCAAGGTAGTATCTCATATTGCAAAATTCAGCTTCTTTACAACCTATTCAAAAGGGGAACAAAAGGACACTGCAACCACTACAGTCTCGCCCCTTGCGCCTTCTATCCAACAGAAGCAGGCTGACAAGGTTGCAGCAAAGAGAAAAAATTCCTTCTACACACCTTCCTCTCATGTGGCTCGACTTGTTGAACAACCTTAGCTTCAACAGGTTCACGATAGACTTCCACAAACTAAGCAATGCGATGTCTCCAACAATACAAGCAACTCACCAAGATGCAGATCCAACAAACACTTTTCCCTCTTCCCCGGGAACTCAACGCAATGGAGACCATTGCTTCCCAAGGAGGGAGGATTGATCCAGGTGGATATCAGTGGCCACCCACCTTTTCTGACTGGCTCAAAACAATTTTCTGACAATTTTGGCAATTTACTATTTTTAGCAGGTTTTAACTTCCTGGGCCATTTTGAGGGCCTAAATGATGGTTTTTTGAGATAGATGTTCTCAATGATAACCAAAGGCACGATTGAGCCCCTAAAATGAATCTCCTCGACGATACCTTTCCAACGAGCTATCATATGCCTAAATGGAGATCGTATGCAAAAGTTACGACCCCGAGAAGTTGATGTACTAACTTACCCAAACGGGGCCCACATGACTTTTGGCACTTCATCTCCTAGGGTTAGGTTTTTGGATGTCTAGGGTTTTTGGCATTCCTATTTATTGTAAAAAGGCCTTCAGAGCCTCATTGTAATCATCTTCTTGTGAATGCGAGTAGCCATCACATCTCTTCTCAGAGATAAGCTGCCACCATTCTAGCGAGTCTTTGACTCTATATTTTTACAGTCTCTGTACATTTATTTCATTAATAGAAATCGTGTATTACTGTATATCTATGTTTATGGTTGCATCTCTAATACATTTCTATTATATTATTGAATATCTGTGATATCTCTGTGCATTTCTTTATTATATCTCTGATCTCATTTTGTTAATCCAGATCAGATCTCCTATCCTGTCATATTTACTTTCTCCTGCCATGAGAGGTCGCTTGGGTGTGCGATAGCTTTTATCCTCAAGAGAAACAAGATCGAGACCCAATTCTTTATATCCCGACCTCGTTGGGGACATGCATTAAGACGACAAGGAGCAGACCACTCTGATACCACTGATACGAATTTTAATGGCAAAAGTGTCCTCAGACACACACTTTTATTAAATAGGAAAAGAAATTACATAGAGAATTTGCAAGAATTTACATCCGAACTACCCAACACTCTTGCAATGAGCTATATATAAGCTAAATGTCCTAACAAACTCTAGATATGGATCACTTATTAAATAAACAAGTGTCCTCTTACAATAAATTCTATCTTAACAATCTTCTAACTATTCTCCTAATTTAGAGCCTAAGATATCACACCTTTCTAGAGTCATATCTTTTACAATGATACTCTATTTCTAAATGTCTCCAAAATATTCTAGATTATTAATTTAATATCTTAAATTAATAATAATTTTATTCTAACTTATTAAACTATAATATTTGTATTTTGGATTATATAACATTCCCCCCTATGATCCAAAGATACATTACAACAGATACCAAGTTCATCCCTGAACTTAGTAAATTTTATTTTGCCAAGAGGTTTCGTGAAAATGTCGGAGATCTGATCTTTTGAAGGACAATAAATTGGCTTGATGACATCCTTTGCAATCAGTGATCCAATGTGATGATACTTGGTGTCCACATGCTTTGTCTTTGAATGAAAAACTGGATTCTTGGCAAGCTTAATGGTTGACTGGCTATCGATGAATAATGATGTAGCTTCTGTTTGAGAAATGATCAAGTCCTGCAAAACTCTATGTAACCAAACAATTTCACATGTTTCTTCCCATGCTGAGATGTATTTTGCTTCTGCTGTAGAAGTGGCAACTGTAGCTTGTTTCTTACAATTCCAAGACACTGCTGCTGAACCCATGTTCATTAAATAACCTGATGTTGATGCTCGATCATCAATACTTTCGGTAAAATCAACATCTGAAAATCCACCAAGTACAATTTTTTTTGTCTTTTTGTAAAGAAGACCAAAATATTTTGTTCCTTGAATATATGAAAAAACTCTTTTGGCTGCATTCCAGTGGTTGTCCCGTGGTTGCTTCATAAAGCATGAAAGAATACTGACGGCATAAGATAGATCTGGTCGAGTGTTTGTCAAATAAATCAAGCTACCAATTAACTGTCTATAAATAGTGCTGTCTACCATTCCCCCCCCTTTCAAATTTTGAAAGTTTCAAGTTTTGTTCCATAGGGGTAAGGGATGGTTTGAAATCCTGCATGCCAAACCATTGAAGAATTTCTGCTGCATACTTACTCTGAGAAATGAAAATATGATGTGGACGTTGGAATACTTCAATTCCAAGATAGTCGTGAAGTAGTCCCAAATCCGTCATCTTAAAACCTGCATGTAACTCCTTTTTCACTGGTGCAATATGATCATCATTGTTTCCTATAATGATCAAATCATCGACATACATAATAAGAATTACTAGATATGGACCCCGTTGACGGATATACAAAGTATCTTCAGATTCACTTCATTGAAAACCAACCTTCCTAAGATATTCATCCATTTTGGTATACCAAGCTTGGGGAGCTTGCTTTAACCTATATAAAGCCTTAATTAATTTGCAGACTTTATGTTCCTGCCCTGCAATTTCAAAACCTGGTGGTTGTTGCATATCTACATCTTTTTGTAAGTCTCCATTGAGAAAAGAACTTTTTACATCCATTTGATGAACTTTCCAACCTTTTTGAGCGGCTAATGCAAGTGTTAATAGAATGGTATTCCATTTAGCTGTAGGAGAAAAAGTTTCCTCATAATCAATGCCTTCCTGCTGCACAAAACCTTTAGCCACAAGTCTTGCTTTATACTTGTCAATTTCACCATGTTGGTTGTATTTAATTCTGTAAACCCATTTGCATCTGATGGGTTTAACACTTGGAGGAAAATCAACAAGTTTCCAAGTGTTATTATCAATTATTGCTTGATACTCTGCAACCATAGCCTGTTGCCATTCTTTATGTTTTATTGCTTCTTTGTATGAGGAAGGTTCGGTAAAATAATTTGCTACCAAGGAAAAATTTCCTTCAATGTTGTGTGATCCCCTTGTTCATGTTTTATGCTGCTCATCAGGCCTTACATCTTTCAAAAGTTGAATTGCCCATTTTGGGAGTTGATGTTCACTTGATTGGGGATTTGAATTTCCATTATTGTAAATTGGATTAATGTAAACTAATGTTCGTCTATCAGTTGAAGATTCTGGAGGTGGAGAATCATTGTTAGATGAACTACCACTGCTAGGAGAGTCGGATGAACTGTTGGAAGACCCAGATGTTGTTGAAGTAACTGGCCTATATGTATCATCTTCAGCTGAAGGAAAATCAAGTTCATACCAATTATGTGAATTTGGTTGATATTGCACTTTTCCTTTTCTGTGATTTCCTTTTGTTTCTAACTTTTGAAGAAGACTTTCTGTTTCTTCAGCACTCTTACTTTCAGTTTCATAAAAAACTACATCCCTGCTCACAATAAATTTTCCATTGGACAAAATTTGATACCCTTTATTCTCATCAGAATACCCAATCATTGTGCATTTCAAGCTTCTTGAGTCAAGCTTAGTTCATTTTTTTTCCGGAACTAAGGCATAACATACTGATCCAAAAACTCTAAGATGTTTAACTTGAGGTCTGAAACCAAACCATGCTTCATAAGGTGTGATTCTATCCAAAGAAGCAGTTGGAGATCTGTTCCTTAAGTAGATAGCTGTATGGATTTCTTCTGCCCAATATGTAGAACTTAACTTTTTAAAACTTAACATAGATCTTGCCATTCCTAACAAGGTGCGATTCATTCTTTCTGTGACTCCATTTTGTTGAGGAGTGTAGAAATTTGTAAGATGTCTTCTTATCCCATTGTCTGTGCAATAAGTTTTGAACTCATTAGAAGCGAATTCCCCTCCATTATCTGTCCTGAGAGTGACTATCTTTTCTTTAACTTCGTTTTCAACAAGTTGACAAAAAACCTTAAACTTTTCAAATACCTTCGACTTTTGCTTCAATAAGTAAACCCAAGTCATTCTACTGAAATCATCAATAAAGAGTAAAAAATATTTTCAGCCACCGAAAGAAGTATGTAATGGTCCACAAACATCACTGTGAACTAGTTGCAACCACCTATTTGCACGCCATGAACTTGTTGGAAAACTTTCTTGACTTTGTTTTCCATAATTGCATGCTTCACATTTTGAATTTTCCTTTTTGAAAGTTGGAATTCCCTTAACCATCCCTTGTTTTTGCAATTGAGAGAGACTTTCAAAATTGAGATGTCCATATCTCACATGCCACAATGTTATAGGTGAAATACCTGTACTTACTATGCCTGCAAAATCTGAATGCCTTGGAATAACTGTCCCTTTCATCCTTAACAGTTTTCCATCTTCATAACCTGTCATCATTGTTTTCATATTCTGTTTGACTGAATTAATCTTAACTAAACCATCTTCCATAATCACCTGATGTCCTGCTTGTCGAATCGTGACTAAAGACAACAAATTATTTTTAAAGGTGGGTACATACCATACATTTGAAATCATCCGTTCTCCAATATCGGGTAAATAAACTTTAACTACTCCTTTTCCATAAGGAGTATGTTTGGTATTATTGGCAAGAAAAACTGAATTAAGATGCCATTCTTGAAAATTCCAAAAGAAGTCACATCTAAAAGTCATGTGTTGAGATGCTCCTGAATCTAAAATCCAAGCATCTTCATAATCACTTTGAAAATCAGTGGAAATATGTAATGCTGAAGATGAGGTAAACAAATATTCTGAACCATCATCAATTTGATCATTTGCAAATTGTGCTGTGTTTTGATGAAACTTGGAATTTTTATCAATGGAAGTTCGACAATCTTCTGCATAATGACCAACTTTGTTACATATTCTACAAACAATTTGACTAAAAATATCTCCCTCTGCTTGAGTTCTGTCCTTTGCCTTTGCTTTGACCTCTGTGTGGAGTTTTTCCTCTGCCTTGACTGTTGCCTCAAAAATAGCCTCTGCCTTGACTATTTCCTCTTCCTTGAAAATACCCTTTGCCTTGACTGTTTCCTCTGCCTTGAAAATATCCTCTGCCCTGATTGTTTGCTCTGCCTGGAAAATTGATTTCTCTACTTTGGATTCGACCACGACCCGGTACAAATTTCCTCTTCCTCTGCTTCTAGAACCGTCACTTGAAGATTTACTTGTGCCGGCTTCTGTGAAAAAAACATCTTCCCCAACTTGCTTTTTCTTTCCAAAAGTTTTGTTGTGTTGAGATAACATTTCACTTAGTTCATCAAATGTAAGCTTATCTAACTTTCTAGTTACTTGTAAAGTTTCCAAAAAAAGTGTATAGGAAGAAGGCAATCCAACAATTAAAATTGTGGTCATGAAACTATCATCTACTGCTTGAAAACCAACGTTTAATATTTCCTGCTTAATGTTCTTAAGTCTGGAAATATATTCATGTACATCACCACTTTCAGTCAATTTCTGTTGGAGCTACTTTAATTGAAGATCAACTTTATTTGATTTAGGCTGAGTATCAAATAAATCTTTAAAAACTTTTAAAGCAGACCATGCATCAGTAGTATTTTCAATGTGAACATACATCTCATCATTAACTAAAGATTTAATGAGTGCTAATGCTTTGGCATTTTTAACTTCCCATTTTGCTAATGTAGCTGCATTTGTAGGCTTAGTTGGCTTAGTATCTTCATTACATATATCATGACAAAGTTCATTGTAAATGAGAGTGCTTTCAATGATACATTTCCATGTCTTGTATGATTTTGTGCCTTCAAGTTTATCGGAGTTAGAGAACAAATTAATTAACTTCGACATTGTAGCGTTGAATTTTCGCACCAAAAAAAATCAAGCAAAGGAGATCAAGATAAGCAACACACCAGACACATCACACAAAAATGATCTATCGGGGCTTGGCCTTGACCCTTGTGTATTCGTTGAAATAGGAGAAAAATGACTGAGCTTGGCACTTGGCTCTAGTCAAATTTCAAGGAACTTACAAAATTTTACACTTTACAAAACTCTTGCAATTTTAATAATAAAAAAAATACTCCCCCTCAAAGTAAAATTACTTTGAGTTACAAAATTTTTGTTACCCCACAAAAAAAATATTCGAACTGCTTATTACTATTTTAAGAAAATCCTTTGCCTTTGCTGATCCTTCGGCTCACAATACATTCTCTTCAAGCCTGAGAAACAATGCTACTGAAGTTTTAAAAACTACAGTGGGGTCTCCAATTTCAATTTGGCATCGATTCTTTGCAAAAAACATGCTGCATCTTCATAAATTCCAGCAGGTTATTTAATGAATCGGAGCACCTTCACAACACTAATTTTACCAGTTCCCAATGGTACTGCTGATGCCTCTTCTCTCTGCAAAAAACAGAAGTTACTTGTATTGATGATTCAAGTTACCTGCCAATGGTGATCCACGCCAAACGCACCAGTTATTTAATTCGCCTAACAGTTATAATCCATGCCGAACGCACCAACAAACTTCACGTTGAATCAAACCATTGCTGTGTGTTTGTGCTGCTTATTCTTCGATTCACAAACCGGTATTCTGATCTTGTAACTTCATTCGATGAGGTGGGTATCTGAACAATAATTGCAGAAGTTTCCATCGTAATCCATAAACGTTTTAACTCAATATATTGTTATGATTGAATTGCTATCTCCACACGTTCAATTAAACCTTGCATGGTGACTGATAAATATGAAGGTGTTTCAAATGAAAAGAAACCCGATCTGTATTATCAAACGTAAATATTTTTGCAGGAATTCAGAGAGACACACCCATGATAAGCACAAAAACTGTGTGATCCAGAAACACACAATATTCGCTAGAATTGAGCTTGAATTTAGATATAAGGGCCTCGCTGGACTTATCTGGCCTCGCCCGATCTACAATTTTAATGGCCAAGATTTCAACATTCTATGGCTTGATCACCCTTCTTTCCTTGTTGGGCGTTGCTAATGCTCACGCTGGCAATAACTTTTATGTTATGGGAAAGGTTTACTGTGATAACTGTGCTACTGGATATCCTACCAGAATTTCACTCCACCACTGTACATGAATTTACAAATGCGTCTCTAGCCAGTGTGATTTATTTATTTAATTTGCCAACTCAGGAACGTGTCTCTTTGTCTTCACTTTGGATGTTTATAATATTTTGAATTTCTAATGAGCCTGTAGCAAAGTGCTATTAGCAATGTGCTGGGCACTGGGCATTAAAAAAAAATTCATGTTTACCATTTTGTGAGCATAATTTTTTTTTCGTGAGACTACAGATCCATTCTTGTTGGCAATTACAGTGGGAGAAACCGCTTCAAGCATCAGAATACATAGGACACAACCACTGATAACAAATTAAAAATTTATTTTCCTTTTTTTTTTTTTTAAATTTAACTAACCAATTTACTGACGGAATGCGCCCACGTTTTTCCTTTGACTGTAGCGCTGGGATCTTTTCCTCTGATCGGTTAATTTCCTCTTCAGTTCAGCTGCATTACTGAAGCTCTGATACCACAATAATGACATAAGTGTCCTCAGACACACACTTTTATTAAATAGGAAAATAAATTACATAAGAGAATTTGCAAGAGTTTACATCCGAACTACTCAACACTCTTGCAATGAGCTATATATAAGCTAAATGTCCTAACAAACTCTAGATATGGATCACTTATTAAATAAACAAGTGCCCTCTTACAATAAATGATATCTTAACAATATTCTAACTATACTCATAATTTAGAGCCTAAGATACGACACCTTTCTAGAGTCATATCTTTTACAACAATACTCTATTTCTAAATGTCTCCAAAATATTCTAGATTATTAATTTAATATCTTAAATTAATAATAATTTTATTCTAACTTATTAAACTATAATATTTGTATTTTGGATTATCTAACAAATTTTATGAGCAGAAAAAAATGAATACAGATTATTAAAATATGCTTAACACAAAACAACAGAGATACAGTAAAACTGGTTTTTTATTCAATAAGGAAATAAGATGAAACTGTAAAAGTGCAGCGGAAAACAAGCTTGCTGAAATGGTGGCGGCTTATCTCTGAGAAGAGATGTGACGGCTGGGCTCATTCGCAAGAAGATGATTACAATGAGGCTCTGAAGGCTTTTTTACAATAAACAGGAATGTCAAAAACCCTATACATCCAAAAACCTAATCCTAGGAGATGAAGCACCAAAATTCATGTGGGCCCCGTTTGGGTAAGTTAGTACATCAACTTCCCGGGGGTCATAACTTTTGCATACAATTTTCGTTTTAGGTGCACGATAGCCCGTTGGAAAGGTATCGTCGAGGAGATTCATTTTGGGGTCTCAATCAAAGGCTTTGGCTATCATTGAAAAGCTCGATTCTGAAAAACGTTCATTTAGGTCCTCAAAATGGCCCTAGAAGTTAAAAACTGCTAAAAATAGTAAATTGCCAAAATTGCCACAAAACTGTTTTGAGCGAGTTGGACAAGGCGGGTGGCCACTGATGTCCACCTGGACCACTATACTGGTGAAACAACAGGAGAAATTTGAACATTGGGATTAATTGGTGGTGGTAAAGGCAATGACACAGTGGGCCAACCATGGTGGTGAGAGACAGACTGGTGGACAATTTCTTGCCAATTGTCATTAACAGGAACTTCGGGCTGCAATGAGACATGTGGAGGAATGGGAATACCAGGGAAATTCTAAGGAGGTTGAAAAGGGGGCCTCTCTGGTCGGGGATGAAAGACACCATTTCCAACCCAATTAAAGAACCCAACTTGAAACAACTAGTTTAACTCTTGCGGGTCAACGTCGAAATGAATAGAAAATCTAGGCCTTCTATGACCTCAATTCCAATTTCCCCTACCTCTGTTATTTCGACCATTGCTGCCTCTACTGAAAAATCTCATTCTGTAGCAACAATTTTTCAGTAATGAAGCTCTTAATAAACCATACATGAAAATCTGCTTACATGAATAAAATGTTGGCTCTAAAATTAACACGAGATACATGCAAATCCATCCATAACACATAATTTATTAATTTCCATGTGAACATGGAATGCTAGGGTTTTTGGGAAATATGGAGGGAATGTCATTAGCAAAAATGGTATCACGGAGGGGATGAATATACGAATACTGTTCAACAATTAATAAAACAATTAACTGTCTATATAAAAATATCAAGAATATCAGTCCTCAACCCTTTCTATGTTAACTTTCCTTTGTTTTCACACAGAGTCCTCTTTAAAATTAATATCACAGAACAAGGATGAATAAGTGAAATCAGGATTGTGGAGGGAGTATAATTAGGGAAAAATGATAGAATGGTGGGGAAAATATACAGATATTGTTCAAATGAAAGGTAAAACCATGATATCTCTGATGTAAACTTTCAAACAAAATATCCTTTTGTTTAAAATATTAAAGTTTAAAAAATACTCTGTTTCCAAACAATAACCCAAAGCTGATGCTTCCTTAACAAAATTACTCACTGGCCTTCGAAACTGTATTACACAGTAACCGATGTGATATGCACATAATTTTGTTTAACCAAAATAACCATAATAAAAATACTATCATTATATAATAGAATCAAAATGAGCAACATCATAATCTCTACAGGAAATATCACAACAGTCTTGGAGTGGACAAGTCACAACTCATAATACCAACCCACAACAAAATTCTTAAATCCCACAGGGTCCTGTGCAATTTCCCAAAACAATCTCTATTCATGATCACCATTTAATCCAACCAATCATTCATCACAATTCCCCATCAATTTCATTCTGGTTCGTATTATTGAGTTGGAGCATCAAACATCTTATACACAAGTGTTTTTGCAAATTCGATAAATATAGAAAGTTTATTCTTAAACAAGGACATGTTGTTGATTAATTGGGTTGGTTGTCATTGATATCAACCCTTGAAGAAAGTCTGGTAGCGAATTATGGTAGCACAAAGGTTTGGGTAATGGACCCAAATATGTTTGATGTATAATGGTATGAGTTTTGATATATTTTTAGGTAAGACTATTCTAGATGGATAGTACATGTCATGCCATTTCTGGTGGTATGTGGAACGTCACATAACTCCTCATGGTTTGAGAGTTATGGCCTTATGAAGTTGGAGGACCCTCATTTGTTGGCTTGAAGCCCCAAAAGGTCAAAGAAGTCAAAGTGCTTGCAAAGAAGAAATTATTTAAATAATAAAGTGAAGTGAAAAAGTCAAAGAGGATTATTTAAATAATAAAGTGAAGTGACAAAGTCAAAGAGGATTATTTAAATAACAAAGTGAAGTGACAAAGTCAAGGAGGATTATTTAAATAATAAAGTAAATGGAGATCTTTTTAATTATGGAAAGTGGTTATAAGAAGGTTAACCCTAAAATGAGGAAAATGGGTTAAGTAGTCAAGTGGCTAATGGATATATGGACAAGTGGCAAATTGAGCAAAGTTGGACGTAGGTGACTATGTGGACAAAGTGGCTATGTGGACAAAGTGGTCTAGAAGTTGCTTCTAAAGAAGCTACATGAAAGTATAAATAAGAGGCAAGGCTCTCTCATTTCAATCACACTTGAGCATATTGAATATCTATAGGTTACTGAGGTAACCAAATGATATCTAAGACGAATTTTAGAGGGAAGGTGAAGTAAAGAAGGCCAAAATTCAAGGGAGGAAATTCTTTTGATGATGCTTTCTAAGGTATGTTATTTACAAGTCTTCTCACCATTTTCACAATATTTTTTTTTCTAGAATGATTCAGACCATGAAATTGGGAGGCCATTGAGGAAACATATCCAAGTAGCTGTGGTACGAATTTCAGCTTGTGGGTCGTTGTATTTTTGGAGTTACACTCAGTGTAAAATAGGGTTTGTGGCTAGTCCTGAAACTAGTCTAAAACATGTGTTTCGGGTAAAAACGTCATAACTTCTTCATTACAAATCCACATTCAGTAAGAACAAATGTGTTGGTTAGATTACAGTCTGTATTATTATGTGTACAATTTTCATATCCATACAACAAATATTCTGTGCGAGGCATGCTCTACAAGTTCATTCTCTAGAATAATCCAAAAATTAACAAGGTATGCCATTTTTGCTATAACTCCTTTCCTGAGAGGTTCCAAGTAGTGACACCTGGAAGAATTGCATAAAACACACCGAAGAACATTGTGTACTATTTTCAGATCTTTATTCATTACAGGTACATAGTTATAATTATTTCAAGTTAGGGTTGTTGACTAATCCAAAACTAGTCATGTGAGACTAAAGTAAAGTTTGATGAAAATGCTAGTCTGTTGTTGTTAAAGTTAAGGAAGGTTTGCAGGTATTTGATCATATACACCAGGTCTATTACAGAGTTACAAACTAGATTTGGATGATGAAATTGATGAGGGATTTTGGTTGAGGTTGAGGTACAGGTTGGTGCATGGTTGATGCACTTGTTTATGGTATAGGTTGATTACAGGTTGAGGTACATGTTGATTCATGGTTCCAAAAATTAGTATCAGAGAAGGTTCCTTCAGAAACCAATTTAACCACTACAAGGTAGATCATGGAGAGAAACAACATGTATAAAAACGGAATACCACAGTTTGAT
>JASDQU010739853.1:114662-125263 GCA_032191745.1 Picea mariana
AAACTCAATAAGCATGGACGAATTACATGAAATCTTCATAGCATATGAAATGAGAATTGAACAGGAAAATCTAAATATAAAAGAAGCAGCCTTTAAAGAATCCAAAAATTCAAAGCAAAAGGGAAGGAAAAAACAAGAACATAGAAACATCAGTGACGTCTCGAAAGATGATGAATAAGTGGACAACTTTGTCAAAACACTAAATAAGGGAACCGACGGTAGCTATAGAGGTAGGCTTCCTTTAATTTGTTTTAATTGTGATGGTATTGGTCATTTTGCTAACAAAATTCCTTATAAGAAAAAGAGAAATGATGAAGGTTACTCAAAAGTCAAACAAACATATAAAGGAAAAAGAACCACAAAGAAATTTTTCAATAAAATCTTATGCACCAAAGAAGACATCTCATCATCAAATGAATATGAAGTTAGTGACAGTGAGACAGAAAGAGTTCTATTCATGGCAGTAGAAGACTGATAAATAAGACTCTGAAAAAGAATATGAAGAAGCCAAAGAAGAATATGAAGAAGTCGAAGAATAAATTGAAGAGGTATAAGTTGACTACCGAGAAGAATTAATGTGTGTCATAGAAGTTATCAGAAGAGAAAAGAAGAAAAATAAGAAACTACAAGAAGAACTAGACAAGAAAAAAGACACTCAAGAACTAGAACAAATGATCACAAATTTGAAGGTTCAAATAGAATAAGATAAAAGAATTGAAGAAGCACTCANTAGATAGAAGAAAAAGACAAGATCATTGGAAATTTGGAAGCAGAGGTTGTCACATTAAGAAAGGATCTTCAAAAGAAAATAATGTATAACAACTCAAAAGTTTTGGATGACTTTATCAACAGTCAAAAATCTCATCATGACAAGTCCATACTTGGATATAATCAGACAGAAAAAGGATCAAGCTCCAAAACAATAGAGCAAGAAACATATCCAAATAGATATGCAAAAACAATCAAGGGGGATAGGGAAGATCTACAAGGAAGATTACATGGAAACTCCTCCATCGAGAAGATTCAGATTTCAGAATCAACAACCGATAGATAGGCCTCGGGAAGAAGAAGAATTTATAAGAGTACCTCCTTTCAGAAGATCTTCAACTCCCAGGTATCAAACTATCATTTTTGGTTTATGTTATGCATGTAATAATTTTGGACATAAATTTGTGAATTGCAGAGCTAACAAAAGGAACACAAACAACTTTGAAAGTCATACACAAAGAGGTTATCCAAGAAGGCCTAGTGAAACAAAGAGAAGAAGCTACAACAGGTTTGAATCTTTGAGCATTGAAGTGGAATGTTAAAAATGTAACAATTTTGGACACATGGCCAAATATTGTAGAATAACAATCCCTGCTAAAGAACCGCAACGTAATAGCAATTGTCATAGACAGGAACCTTATAAAAGGACATGGATAAGAAAGTAGGATCAATATAGCAATGAAGAATGCACACTCGCTCTACAATCTAAGCAGAAGAAACATGGTTAGTATGTTGACAGTGTTTGTTCAAAACACATGACAGGTGATAGAGACAGGTTTCTTACATTACGAAAGGAAAGAGATGGATCAGTCTCCTTCGGTAATGATGATTCAGCTAAAATCATTGGAAAAGGCACAGTCAGAATTGGAAACAATATTACCAAGGCAGAAAATGTTCTACTAGTAGAATATATTAAACATAATCTTATAAGTATGAGTCAAATGTGTGACCAAGGTCATAAAGTTACTTTCTATTCACAAAAGTGTGAGATAAGAAAAGAAGGTTCAACAAAATTGATTGATATAGCTGTGAGAACTTCAAGCAACGTATATGTATTAAGTGAAATTGGAAATGAAAAGTGTTGTCTAGGAAAGGAATATGAAAGTTGGTTATGGCACATAAGAATGGGTCACACACATTTTGATAACCTTTTGAAAGTCAGCAGAAGAGAAGCAGTCATATAAATGCCTCGGATCATGAAACCAACCAACACTTTATGAAAGCATTGTCAACAAGGAAAGCAAACAAAGGCGAGGTTTAAATCAAAGGAATATTCAACGACAATACCACTGGAAATTTTGCATAGTTATCTAGTTGGACCAACTACAAAAAAGGGTTTAAAAGGTGAGAAATACTTTATGTTATTAGTTTATGATTATACAAGAATGACTGCAGTTTTCTTTCTCAAGAATAAGTCAGAAGATTTTGAAAACTTCAAGATATACAAGGAAATGGTTGAAAATGAAATGGATTCAAAAATCAAATGCTTGATATATGATAATGGAGGAGAGTTCACTTCGAATTAATTTATGGACTACTACAGTAGTCNAATTGACAAATATATTTTGGACATAGGTAGTGCATACAATAGTTCACATTCAAAATAGAGTAATGCTCAGAAACAACACTGACAAAACTCCCTACGAGCTATGGAAATGAATACCAGCAAATGTGAATCACTTCATATTTTTTGGAAGCAAATGCTACATCAAAAGAGAAGATGGAAAAATGGGAAAATTTGACTCTCATGTGGACAAAGGAGTACTTTTTGGTTACTCAAGTACAAGGAAAGCATATAAGTGTTACAATATGAGATTGAACAAAGTTGTAGAAAGAATCAACATAACAATTGATGAAACAGGCAGACCAGAATCAAAGGAAGAAGAAAATGAATCAATGGAACAACTTTTCAAAGAAGAAGAAAAATATGAAAAGGAAGTAGGAGAGGAAGATGAAGACAATATGATAGAAGCAGAAGAAGAATTTCAGCAAGTGCCTCCAAAGACACCTAGAAGACGAGTATAGAAGAATCATTCTTTAGATCAGATTATCGGAAACAAAGACACAAGAGTTGAGAATAGAAAAAGAATATGTTCACCATAACAAACACACATATCACTCACATCTACGATTGAACCAACCTATTTTGAAGAGACCAGCAAGGATGAATTTTGGAACAAGGCCATGGATGAATAATTGGATCATATATAAAAAAATGACACTTGGGAATTGGTTCCAAGACCAAAGGATAAGAATGTGATCGACACAAAGTGGGTATACAGGAATAAATTGAACGAAGATGGATAGGTTACAAGGAACAAAGATAGATTGGTATGTAAAGGATATGCACAAGTTGAAGGAATTGACTTTGAAGAGACATTTTCCCCAGTTGCCAGAATGGAAGCAATCCGATTGATTTTATCTTATGCATGCTCCAAAAATATTAAAGTGTATCAAATGGACATAAAATTAGCTTTTTTGAATGGGGAACTTGAAGAAGAAGTCTACATTGAAAAACCAGAAGTATTTCAGTTGTCATAGAATGCAGACTATGTGTGCAAATTAAAGAAAGCCTTGTATGGTCTAAAACAGACTCCTAGAGCATGGTACTCTAGACTGGATAAATATCTACAGCAAGTAGGGTTCAGAAAAGGAAGTGCAGAAAACAACTTCTACATCAAGGTAAGTCAAGGTAATATTTTATTAATTGAAGTTTATGTTGATGATATTATTTTTGGTAGTGATGATGACAGGTTAAGCCAAAAATTTGCAAAGGATATGCAGAATGAATTTGAAATTTCATTACTTAGAGAACTATCCTTCTTTCTGGGACTTCAGATACGTGAAAGAAAACAAGGAATTTTTATTTCTCAACCCAAGTATATCAGAGAAATACTAAAGAGGTTCGGAATGGAAGATTTCAAACCAATTATCACTCCCATGCAAACTTGTTGCAAGTTAAGAAAAGATGATGATTCAAAGTCTACAGATCAGAGGCAATACATGTCAATGATTGGCAGCCTACTATATGTGATAGCATCTAGACCAGATGTAATGCAGGTAGTTGGATAGGTGGCACGATTTCAAGTAGCACCAAAGGAATCACATGTATTAGTAGTGAAGAGAATTTTCATATATATCAAAGGAACAGAAGAGTTTGGATTATGGTATCCAAAAGGAAAGGATCTATCTCTTATTTCCTACACAGATGCAGATTGGGTAGGTTGTATTGATGATCGATGAAGCACCAGTGGAGCAACGTTCTACTGGGTGAGTGTTTAGTATCATGGCTAAGCAAGAAAAAATCATCAGTATCTCTATATACAACCAAGGTAGATTATATTGCAGCAGTAGTATGTTTTACACAGGTTCTTTGGATGAAACAAACTTTGATAGATATATAGGTTGAGTATGATGAGCCCATTCCAAACTATTGTGATAATACAAGCACCATCAGTATCTCAAAGAACCCTGTGATGCACTCCAAGACGAAGAACATTCCAATCAAGTATCAATTTCTATGGGAATAGGTTGCAGAAAAGAACATTAGAGTTGAGTATGTGGGCACAAAATAACAAGTGGCAGACATATTTACAAAACCACTTCCACAGGAATCCTTTGCGTATCCTCGCCAGAGACTCAAATTTATTTCTACTCCAAAATGAATGCTTTTGAATGCTTATCTTATTAAGAATCTCTTAGATGTACATGAGAAAGCACCACAAAGAGGTCAGTTCAGTCAGGGGGAGCAGCCTTGGATGGAAAGATACCTTTGTCATTGATGACAAAGGGGGAGAGATTCATCAGATGCAGAGGACAAAGGTATGGTTTCAGGGGGAGAAATGGTCACAAATATATAGAGGACAGAGGCATATTTACAGGGGGAGAATGAGTGATATGACTTTCAGTATTGCATAAGAGTGTTGTCATCAATGCCAAATGGGGATATTGTTGATTAAGATTGGTTGTCATTGATGTCAACCCTTGAAGAAAGTTCGGTAGCATGAAGGTTTGGGTAATGGACCCAAGTTTGTTTCATGTATAATGGTATGAGTTTTAATATATTTTAATGTAATACTATTCTATATGGATAGTACATGTCATGCCATTTCTGGTGGTATGTGTAACGTCACATAACTCCTCATGGTTTGAGAGTTATGGCCTTACGAAGTTGGAGGACCCTCATATGTTGGATTGAAGCCCCAAAAGGTCAAAGANAGGTGACAAAGTCAAGGAGGAATATTTAAATGATAAAGTAATGGAGAACTTTCTAATTATTGAAAGTGGTTAACCCTAAAAATGAGGAAAATAGGTTAAGTTACCTATAAATGGGTTAAGTGACCTAGAAGTAGGTTAAGTGACCTAGAAATAGGTTAAGTGACCTGGAATATGGAGTGTATAAATAAGAGGCAAGGCTCTCTCATTTTACATCACACTTGAGCATATTGAATATGTATAGGCTACTGAGGTAAGAAAATGATATCTAATCCTAATTTCAAAGGGAAGGTAAAGAAATGAAGGCTAGAATTCAAGGGAGGATAAATTCTTTTGATGATGCTTTCTAAGGTATGTTATTTACGGGTCATCTCACCATTTTCGCAATAATTTTTTTTATAGAATGATTCAGACCATGAAATTGATAGGCCATTGAGGAAACATATCCAAGTATCTGTGGTAAAAATTTCATCTTGCGGGTTTTTTTATTCTTGGAGTTACACTCCGTGGAAAATAGGGTTTGTGGCTAGTCTTGAAACTAGTCTAAAACAAGTGTTTCGGGTAAAAAAGTCATAAATTATTCATAACAGATCCAAATTTAGTAATACCAAATGTGTTGGTTATATTATACTCTTTAGTATTCTTTATAAAATTTTCATATCGATTCAAAAAATATTTTGTGCGGGGCACACTCTACAAGGTCGCTCTCTAGAATAAGCTAGAATTCAACAAGGTATGTCATTTTTTCTATAACTCATTTTCTGAGAGGTTCCAAGTAGTGACACCTGAAGAAATTTCATAAAACACATTTAAGAACATTTTATATCAGTTTTAGATATGTATTCATTACAGGTGCATAGTTATGATTATTTCAAGTTAGGGTTGTTGACTAATTCAAAACTAGTCATGTGAGACTAAAGAAAAGTTTGATGAAAATGCTAGTCTCTTGTTATTAAAGTTAAGGAAGATTTGCAGGTATGTGATCATATAAACTACGTATATTACAAAGTTACAAATCATATTTAGATTATGAAATTAATGAGGGATTTTGGTTAAGGTACATGTTGGGTACATGGTTGAGACAAATAGTTGATGACTTGACACATACATGAGGTGTATAGTTGATGATGTTGGTACATATTAATTATTCATAGTTGATGAGTAGTTGACACATGATTGGTACATACTTGGTACATGGTTGGATGCACTTTTTTATGGTAAAGGTTGATTATAGGTTGTTTGGTATAGGTTGGTGCATGGTTGATGCACTTATTTATAGTACAAGTTGATTACAGGTTGAGGTACAGGTTGATGCATGGTTCAGGTTTATTGGTACAGGTTTACAGTGGTATATCTCATAGTGATAGTGTGGTTGTGGTTCCATCATTCTAATTCTACTTTAGGGTGGTTGGACAGGGCAAGGACAAGTGGTTGTATCCACCTTTCAGTTGTAGTCGGAGAACATAGGGGGTTGTAGCCTCCTTCTAGTTATAGCCAGAGAATAGGGGAGTTGGAGCTTCCTTCAATTTGTATCCTGAGAAACAAGGGTGTTGGAGCCTCCTACCAGTTTCAGATGGGAAACAAAGGAATTTGGTGCTTCCTATGAATGTAATTCTTCAAGACATATAAGAAAAATCATTATGTAGTTTTCTCACGCTTTGGGTTTCCACGTAAAACACTGGTGTACTATGCATGTGTATGATTGTTCATTTGTTCATTTCTTATTTACTCTGTAGTTATTGGATGATAATACTACATTGATATAACACTTGGATTATATGGTTAAAAATGATTCAATTGCTCTATTACTGATTCACCCTCTGTCTCAGTAATCCAACAAAGAAGTATCATAGTTACTTGAACTTTGTACTCGAGACCAAGACCACACGCTCAAAACCATGAGAACCTAAATATATCAAGAAATATGTAAGTATATCTTAAGCCATGCGGGATTGGTAACTCCAACCTTGGAATATGGCTTCTAGGGTTCCTATTAACCTTGCACATAACCAATACAATACAATGAATCAGTAACCAAAAATAAAGATTATATTTTAAAAGTAGTATGTAAACTAAATGTTAAACTAGGTAAGAGGTTGAAATCACCTATATTAATAGACGACATTGCTTAAGATGTTGATTAACCAATTTTCACTCCATGAAAAGAAAGTCTATATAGAAGATTAATGAAACCAAAGTCAAAAGATAATTATGAGGAACTAGGCATGAATGTATTCTTGTAGCATTGTGAGATAACTCATATTATGAATGGTGAAGTTCACTACTGAAGTAAAAATGAAATCTAAACATTTCCTATAGCTTGAGCATTGATCGAATAGGTTGACCCGTGTGTGGGAAAAACAACGGGGATTTAGCAATGGGGTGAATGAGATTTCAAAACAAAAATTATCAGATGTGATTTGCTAACCTGAAACTAATAGCATACCTTCAAGGGATGTTCACAACTATTAGAAAATGTAAAACAACGAAAATCTCTTACAGAGTCGAGGAAAATGTCCCTCGTCTCAATTACATCCTGAGTTAAACAATGAATGTGAGTAAGCCTTGGGAACCACGTCAAATTAAGAAGTGAAAGTATTGGTTATGCAACAAGGAGTGTCAGTTTTATTGAATGGCACCAATACATGGCCATTTTAATACTATTTTAAGGGAAAGCGATTCACTTAAACTCAAGTTATCTGGTGATTAAATAGCAATCAAGTACTCATGAAAACCCAGGTCATAACTACAATTTTGATGGATGGACAATTTGAATTTGAATTATGGACTGTGTTGGAGACTATGTGGTTATTAAGGTCGATGCTATTATAAGTTATACTTATACAAATAATTGCATTGTCCTATAAATGTAAACATATTAGAATATGTATACATTAACAAGTGTAGTATTAAAACAATAACTCGACCAAATGTCTTGTGTGATGTAATCTAGGAAATAAGATAGCACCATTTCCCTTATGGTCTTGTATGGGAATTGGTTTAATACGTTAACCATATAAATTGATAAGGTTACAGTTTATAAATATATAGTTAAGTCTGGAATCTAAAGGGTTTCATGAAAGGTAATAGGTAGGTTTTCCTATAATGTGGGTTATCTTTAACCTTCAAAGTTCCGACATGTCTATTATATGTAGATAGGTTAGGTTGAATAGTAAAATGGGATTATATGAATAAAATCATTTAGAAGAATCTAACAAATTAAGTAAAAATACATGTGAGTAAGAGATAACTATTGTAATGATCCCAAATAAAGAGACTCTAGAATTGAAATATGATATTGGAAGTTAGGGAGCCTTAAACCTATCATGGAAATACCATGCCCATTAATCAAGTATGCCAAACAATCGTTCACAAGAGTAAATAATACAAGTTTTAATATAAATACTCAATACAACCTCACAATACATATTAATAAGGCTTTCTTTAAAATAAAATAAAAATTGTAAAGAGGAGACATTAGAAAAATCATGCCACATGGAAGGACCCAAAGACACGATATGTCTAAAGACCATAGAAAATAACTTATTAGTTCATGAAAAGGTTTTTGAGACTAACTTGACTAACACATATAATACATTACATATGATATTAAACCTACATAACATGGACCATCCCAAAGAGTGCAAGGAGAAGACCATCTAGGGGAATCTATCGACAACAATAAAAGGTGTAAAAACGGCTTCAGAAAACTAGTGAAAGACAAAATGTAATAGTTGTGGCCTACAAAATCAAATAAAATTGGTTTGAATCCATGGGGTTTTCAATCCACACTAAAACATCAAAAAGGAAAATTTGACCAAGGTTAATAGGACTGACCCATCAAATCAAGGTGTTTTTGTCGAAAGGGGGGAGTTTGTTGGAGCCTAGAAATAAGAGGAACTCATAAGGGCCAACATTGAAAGTATGGAAACTAGAATTGTATCCTTAGGAATAAAATGTTGAGGCTATAACATGCAAGGAGCTACTTGAAGAATAATTTCCTCTAGAGGGTTGATATAGCTCACACATGTTGTAACACACCCACTACGAAAACTAAGATTTTTTGGCTTTTTCTTCTTTTCTTCGAGGAACAGAATCCCCAAATTTCTATGGGGCCTGGTGCAGACCCTCCCTTCCCTTATCCTTCCCCATGTGATAATTGGCTATGACCACAGGCCTTACCAGAGAGGTTCTTACAGCTTTCACAATTCGGGGAATCGCAATGCAAGCGTTCCCCTGCTCTCTGTCTTTCGAAGTGCCAAAAGCTGAAAAGGATCTAACAGCTCATCGCATTTATCAATGAATCAGATTAAATCCTGGCACTCTATCTTTTGGGGTTTCGCATACCAGGATTTCACGATATATGAAGATGAGGGTTTCCTACCCTTCAGTTTTTCGAGTGCTGAAACACTGAAAGCCTTATATCCACCAAGCTCATCTTGGGGTTTCACAAGTCAGGATTTCGTGATATGCGAAGACAAGAAGTCTCACACTTGGGTTTTCAGGGAGCTGAAACTCCGAAGTCTATATACATTGCTAAGCTCATTTCGGGGTTTCAAAAATCGATATTTCGTGATATGCGAAGACAGGAGGTCTCGCACCTGGGTTTCCTGGGAGCTGAAACTCTGAAACACCAAAACCTATCCACGCTAGACCATTTCGGGATTTCAAATATCAGGATTTCATGACTGGAGAGTACAAGGAAACTTTCCCTTGGGTATCCCGGGTGTCGAAATGCTGAAATACCAAACTCTAATCACACTATACCGTTTCAGGATTTCACAACTGGAAAATACAAGGAAACTGACCCTTGGGATTCACGGGTGCCGAAACGTCGAAACATCAAAACCTATTCATGCTAAACCATTTCAGGGTTTCTCATATTTGGATTTCACAACTGGCGAATATAAGGAAACTGACCCTTGGGATTCCTGGGTGCCGAAACACTGAAACATCAAAACCTATTCATGCTAAGCCATTTTGGGGTTTCCCGTATCGGGATTTCACAACTGGCGAGTGCAAGGAAACTTCCCCTTGAGTTTACCAATTGTCGAAACGCAAAAACACCAGAACCTATCCATGCTAGACCATTTCATGATTTCACAAGTCGGGATTTTGCGATATGCGAAGACAGGAAGTCTCGCACCTGGGTTTCCCGGGAGATGAAACTCTGAAGCCTGCATACTTTGCTCAACTCATTTTGGGGTTTCGCAAATCAGGATTTCACAACTGGTGAGTACAAGGAAACTTCCCCTTGGGTTTCCCAGTTGCTGAAATGTTGAAAACCTGAGGGAACCATTATTTCTGGTGCAAGGTTTCCAAACTTAGGCCATAAAATCCTTCAATGGGTTCTTGGGTAATTATGGTGACCTGACTGAAAGGCCTTCTTAAATCATCAAGCTATGAACTTCTGTGACAGGTAATAAGTAAACTCATGGGTTTACTAAGACAGTAGTCCTTTCAAGGAACTTACCCCGACTTTGGAATGTGAGGGAAATTTCCCGGAAGGAGGTTCTTGTGGGGAAATCCAAACAGGACATCGCGTGAGTCAAGTAAATGGGACAAATCTGCAAGAACGGACTCGTAATCTGAACTTGTTCAATATATATATATATATA
>JASDQU010739853.1:146507-156567 GCA_032191745.1 Picea mariana
AACTCATTGATCCATCTTCATCTATGCATTCTCATCAAGGACAATACATATTATATTACATAAATCATCAGTCAATAAATCCTTTGACATCAATCAATCACTTGACATCAATCAATGAAATCAATCAATCAAACCATTGGCATCAATGACAACATGATCCAACATATTCAAACTTCAATCGTATCAGTAGTATATCATTTATTATTACATCCAATATATCATGAGCATATAACCATAAGAAGTACAATTCAATAATAGCACATCAGATACACAGTACACTAGAATTTATGTGGAAACCCAAATGGGGAAAACCATGGAATGATTTCTTATATATATCAATAATACATTCATAGGAAGCCCCAACTTCCAAATTCTCTAGAACCAATTGGAAGGAGGCACCAACCCCCTGATTTATAGGCACCAACCTAAATGAAGCACCAACTCCTTGAGTTCTTTGGCACCAACCAAAGGAGGCTACAACCTCTTGATTCACAGGCACCAACCTGAAGGAATATCCAACTCCATGAATTCTCCAACACCAACAAGAAGGAGGATACAAACCCCTTTCCTAGGCTACAACCCCATTTCCTTCCCCCATCCTACCACCTTGAAATATAAATGTAGACTCATTGTCACTACCACTAATACTTTCAATTCCAATTTCACCAATACATCAACCAACTTGTCACTATCACTGTCAAATCAACCAACCTGTCACCATCACTATCACATCAACTAAAATATTGCTGACGATCAACTAATCATCCAACCTGTCACTAATGATCAACTAATCATCCAACCTGTCACAGATATACCATCATCAACCAACTATAACCAAATCCACTCACATGGATACCAAAACCATCACCAAACCATGTACATAAACTTGTACCATACCATGCATCAACCATATACATCAACCATGTGCATCAAGTATCCAAGATGTGCCAATTTCTCAACAATGTGCCTCAATTATGTGATAACATCACCATGCCATATACCAAACCAGATACCCAATGATACAGGAGGATCATCTCAAAATTCGATAGAGTTAAAGTATTAAAAATGTAAAGTAAAACTTACAAAGTGGAAGAGCTCGTCAACAGCTTTCCGGTGACGTTCGTTTCGGGAAAAATGGTCTCCAGATGATGAAGACATCAGCAGTTGAAGTTTCGTCAAAAATGGTTAAAATGGTGAAAAATGGTTGGAAATGGTTTTAAAAAATGTAATTTGGGGCTATGGGAATTGAACCCAAGACCTTGTTAAAAGGCCACCATGACCCCATGGTTGGGTAAAAATATATGGTCAAGGGATTATCCCTCAACCTTGCCAACACCGAGGCCCCCCCTCGGTATTTAAATGTTATTAAACCATGCCATATATCCAAAGTCCATTTAATATAACCAAAATCCAACCATATGTGTTAAACGCGTCAACCATATAAATGCACCAAAACCATATGTTATAATATGCCAAAGCTCAACCATATAATATAAACTATATGCCATAACATATATCCAAAATCGCACCATACCATATCACTTATGCGGTGGGAGGAGAAGCCCGTGGGTTTGACCCCGGGACTTCCGCCCCCCTAACCACCACATCTACCAACGCGCCACCGCCATGAGACGTGGCAAGAGGTGGCTGAATAACCTTAAAAGTTGTCGGATTTAGTGAGATTTGGGTGGGTGCGTGGCCTATGGCCCATGCCCCTTTTGGTTTTGTTTCCATTATTTAAATGATCCATGGGCACGGATCTTGGGGGGAGAGTGTGATGAAGGCAAAGACTGGCATGCAGCCCGAGGTGGTTTTACACAGTGACCGAGGTGGTTTTGCACACAGATCGAGGTAGTTTTGCACATAGTCTGAGGTGAATTTGCATGCAAACACCGAGGTGGTTTTGCACACAGATCGAGGTGGTTCTGGATTTGCACGCATCCTGAGGCCATACGGACTGTACAGATCTGAGGCAGATTTTGGGAATTGTGCCAAGAAGGGCATTCTGAGTCCAATTCTAAAATATGTCGAGTTTATACTCAAAAGTCTCAGTTTTTCGCAAGGATTCCAAATCCAGCCTCAGTTTTTGCATTCAGGCATCCAGCCAGAAAAGTGCTCACAGAATCTTCCAGATACACAGAAAGGTATCCATGTTCATACTTAAAAGTCTCAGAATTTCATCTTGCAGTTTTTGTTGAAGTCTATTAATGTATATGACAGACAAAATTCAGAAGTCACTTTGTAAGCATTTGAATACTTAATCTATCGGCCTTCCCATTTGGGAAGTGGCCCAGAGACGTAGCCAGGGGGTCTGGTGAACTCCGTTACCAATTCTTGTTCATAGATGGTTTGCTTACATATTTATGTGCTTATGTGTATGATGGATGTTCTTTAATTTTGCATTACAAAGGTGGTTAACAGTTAAAAATTCACATGCAAATAATGGTTAAAGATCTTGAATTTTAGATCAAGTTAATTTTCATATCAAGTTGGTATCAGAGCGAGGTTAACCATTGCTTTGTGAGTTGATGTTGACAAGATCTAGGTTTCAGCATGGTGAAGGAGAACTTGAAGAATTTGATCCAGAGATTGGTTCAAGAAGAGGAAGGATGTCTTCACCAAAAGGAGAAGAAGCAGCTTCTTTTATCCCTTCTGAAGAGGAATTTCTAAAAGCTTTCATGAGAATGCAGACGATGGTAGAGGAGCTCTATCAAGATTGAAAGAAAGGTGAACAAGGTGGACCATCTCATACAGAAGATAATAAAAAAGGAGGTGATGAGGAACCCCCTAAAACCCCACCAACTTCTCCATCTTTTCTTGATGGTTCTATTCCTTATCCATTTGAAAAACAAAAAACAAAAGTTGATCTTAATATGCCTCATTTAAAGCTTGACATTAAGTTTGAATTACCTATGTATAATGGAGAGATTAATACTAAAAAACTGGACAATTGGATCCGTCAAATTGAAGTTTATTGTAGGATTCAAAAGTTTACTAAAGATGATGTTAAAATTTAGTTGGCTTCTCTCCGACTTGGAGGGACTGCTCTCATTTGGTGGGAGAGAACATCTCAAGAGGATCTTTCCACAAAAGTAAAAATCATTTCCTCATGGTATGAGTTCATTTCAGCACTTAAAAAACAATTTTATCCATTAGGGTATATGCAGCAAGCTATGATGGATTGGCAGAATCCGAGGCAAGGTAAGGGACAAAGTGTGCAAGAATACACATAGAAATTTCGAAAAAGAGCCTTGTTACTTGGTATACCTCTCTACACTCAAGAAACTCTTCTCAAATATATAGGAGGATTGCATAATTATTTATGTCATATGATATTGATGTTTAATCCGACTAACCTGGATGAAGTATGTGTTCAAGCAACTCATATTGATTCAAAAGGGAAGAGTGTTCATAATGTTTCTTCAACTGAATCTGTCCAGGCAAAAGAAGGCAAGGAAAAGTGGAAAAGTAAACATACAACTACAATGAAGAAGGGTGATGAGAGACCTACATGCTTGCATTGTCAAAAGCAAGGGCATAAAGAGGCAAAGTGTCGGAAGCTACACCCAGAAATGAAACCGAAGTGGTTTAAGGATCGGAAGGGGAAGCAAACAGCCACAGTTATCGTTGAGGACATTGGATCAGATTCCAAGGACGAAACAAAGATAACAATCGTAGGTGTGAAAGGTAAATCTATTGTTGATAATGATTCTAAAACTGGTTCTTCATGTGCTTCTACTTCTAAAGATGATGACAATTTTGAGGATAGGAAGAGGAATGCATTGTTTCATATAAGAGTGATTGCAAAACAAACAAAGGTCGACACACTCATAGATAGTGGATCTCAAGCTAATCTTATTTCAGAAGAAGTAGTTAAGCAATTGGGATTAACAACAAAACCACACAAGAAACCTTATCCATTAGGTTGGGTATGCAAAGATAAAAGATTACAAGTAACACAACAATGTGATCTAAAGTTTGCAATTACATCTAAGTTTGTAGATGAGGTTGAATTTGATGTGGTCCCACTAGATATCTGTGGAATTGTGTTGGGAATTCCGTACTTATATGATCGAAAAGCAATCTTCTATCGAGACCATAATCAGTATCACTTGTTTAAAGAAGGAATTGAGTACATAGTGCATTCACATTCAATCAAAAATGAAAAATCATTGGGCACTACATAGCAATTAAAAAGGGTTGTTAATGCAAGTCGGAATTTGGCACTTATGTCTATACAATGTAAGGAAGAAAAGAATCCTAAGCATGAAAAGGAAGTGTCATTTCACTACAATGCACCTATTTTGGTTGATAGTGTTTCTATGGTTAAAAGTCAGCATGGTATGGGTACAATCTCTTTCACATGTTCAATGTTTATATTCAGCTTAATACTCATCAGCAGTATGTGGTTGGTTCCGACAATGTTGAATGAAGATGTGATTAAGAATGTGGTTAATGTACTTAACAATGTTAGTGCAGTGTTGATTGTTTTATTGCTGAGTCAGATGTACAAGTTACAGGAAGAATGGATAGGTGATACAGGACAAGTGAGACAAACATGTCTCCACTTATTTTCTGAATGATTTCATACTTTTTGTGGCCAAAAAGATTTTCAGTGGGAAGGTTTGATCCAGGAGGATCATCTCAAAAATCGATAAAGTTAAATTATTCAAAATGCAAAGTAAAGCTTACAAAGTGGAAGAGCTTGTCAGCAACTTTCCGGTGACGTTCGTTTTGGGAAAAACAGTCTTCAGATGACGAAGATATCAGCAGTTGAAGTTTCGTCAAAAATGGTTAAAATGGTGAAAAATGGTTGGAAATGGTTTTAAAAAATGTAATTTGGGACTATGGGAATTGAACCCAAGACCTTGTGAAAATGCCACCATGACCCCATGGTTGGGTAAAAATGAATGGTCAAGGGCTAAGCCCTCAACCTTGCCAACACCGAGGCCCCCCCTTGGTATTTAAATGTTATTAAACATGCCATATATTCAAAGTCCATATAATATAACCAAAATCCAACCATATGTGTTAAACGCACCAACCATATAAATGCGCCAAAACCATATGTTATAACATGTCAAAGCTCAACCATATAATATAAACTATATGTCATAACATATATCCAAAATCACGCCATACCATATCACTTATGCAGTGGGAGGAGACGCCCACGGGTTTGACCTCGGGACTTTCGCCCCCCTAACCAGCACATCTACGAATGCGCCACTGCCATGAGACGTGACAAGAGGTGGCCGAATAACCTTAAAAGTTGTCGGATTTAGTGAGATTTGGGTGGGCGCATGGCCTATGGCCCATGCCCCTTTTGGTTTTGTTTCCATTATTTAAATGAGCCATGGGCACGGATCCTGGGGGGAGAGTTTGATGCAGGCAGAGACTGGCACACAGCCCGAGGTGGTTTTGCACAATGATCGAGGTGGTTTTGCATGCGGATCGAGGTGGTTTTGCATGCAGCCCGAGGTGAATTTGCACATAGACACTGAGGTGGTTTTTCACATAGATCGAGGTGGTTCTATATTTGCATGCATCTCGAGGTCGTACGAACTGTACAGATCAAAGGCAGATTTTGGGAATTGTGCCAAGAAGGGCATTCTAAGTCCAGTTCTGAAATATATCGAGTTTATACTCAAAAGTCTCAATTTTTCACAAGGATTCCAGATCCAGCTTCAGTTTTTGCATTCAAGCATCCAGACAGAAAAGTGCTCACAGAATCTTTCAGATACACATAAAGGTATCCATGTTCATACTTAAAAGTCTCATAATTTCATCTTCCAACTATTGTTGAAGTCTGTTATTGTATATGACAGACAAAATTCAGAAGTCACTTTGTAAGCATTTGAATACTTAATCTATCGGCCTTCCCATTTGGAAAGTGGCCCAGAGATGTAGCCAGGGGGTTTGGTGAACTCTGTTACCAATTCTTGTTCATAGATGGTTTTCTTACATATTTATGTGCTTATGTGTATGATGGATGTTCTTTAATTTTGCATTACAAAGGTGGTTAACAGTTAAAAATTCACATGCAAATAATGGTTAAAGATCTTGAATTTTAGATCAAGTTAATTTTCAGATCACCCAAATAGCAAATATATACTTCTAACAATGTATCATATCATCACAAAAGTGTACCATATCATGTACCATCATCATCAAGACATGCCTCTCATACATGTACCACCATAAGCATAAACCTCAATAACACATGTAAAGCATACCTCTGATTATGTAGAAAACCTGATACAAAAAATTAAATACCTATAGCTCTTCCTCAACTTCAACAAAAAGAGAATAACATCTTCATCAAACTTTACCTTAGTCTCACAGGACTAGTTTTTGGATTAGTCACAAACCCTAATTTTCAATAAGCATAACTCTGTACCTGTAATGAATAAAGGTATTAAATTTTAACCACAAATACTTTGAGATATTTCTTCCATCTCCTCACAATTTCAGGGTCTGCAACTTCTCAAAAAATAATTTATAGTGAAAATGGAAGACCTTGCTGAATTTTATCATATTTTGGAGATCGAACTTGTATAGCATTCCACATGCTCAATATTTGATATATGATTTTGAAAATCTAAAAAAATATACTACGAATTGTTATCGTTCCACTAAAATTGGTATCATATAATTTGGATCCTCTATGAAGAACTTATGATTTTTTTAGCTAGAACACATGTTTGAGACTAGTTTCAGGACTAGTTGAAAAAACTATATTGCACAGAGTTTATCTCCAAACGTAAAAATGAACCAAAAGATTATTTTTTTTCCACAGTTACCTTGATATGTCTTCTCAACAACCTCTAAGTTTCACTATCTAAATCATTCTCTAAAAACTTTTATAGCAAAAATGGTAAGATTACCTTTAAATAACATACCTTAGAACACATCATCACAAGACTTCATCCTCCCTTGGAATTTCTCCCTTCTTCACTTCATATTCCCTCTGAAATTCACCTTAGATCTACTTGGTTACCTCAGATAAGAGTCACTTTCTCACTTAGATTATATTCAATAGAGTTTGTGTGTGAATTTACTTGTGAAAGACTTCTTGAGGTGTATATATACATTTTATAAGTAACCTATTTCCTTAATTTTAGGGATTCTTGAACTTTCTTGTTACAACCACTTTTCCCTTTGACTAAATACTTGTAACTACTTAGGGGCTTCTTAACCATTCTTAAAGGCTTCTATGATATGTAGAGTTTCTTCTTAGACTCCTCTTGTTAAATATTCATATTTATCAGGAGTCTCCAATACATATAGCTTAGAAAAGTACCCGCTCTAATGTGGAGTAATATTCATCTTCATCTTTGGATTCATCGTCATCCTCTTTTTGAATTCTAACATTCTTTTCATCTTCTTCCTGAATTTTGATATCTTCCTCTTCATTCTCTTTATAGATTATAACCTCTTCCTCTTTTCCTGTGAATTCATCATGATATTGCACTACTGCAAATCATATGAATATGATATCTGGGACGTTATCTTCATTCACCTTTTCGTCTTCTTTTTTCATTTCTTCTCCAAACCTTTTTGTATCTGGCATCTTCCTTTCTGCCTATAGATTTGTGTTGTTCTCATACTATTTCCAATCCTGGGAGTATGACTTATGGGTGTCCTTCATTGATTTGTTCTTCCTTTACTTGTTCTTGTTTTATTTTCCAAACCTTCTTATATTTTATATCAATGTTGCCTTTCATAGAAGTATCCATCAATCTTTTACAATCATGAGATATATGTCCATAGTTATGACATTTGTAACATTCAATATTGTATGGAGTCACATATGCATTTCTTGCTTGACCATTTCTTCCATAAGCTCTACAACCTACAAATTTATGTCCAAATTTAGTACAAATAAAACAATGACCATAAAATAAAATTTCATACCTGGGAGTGAATGAATTTATTTATGTTGTGGTCTTTATGAACTCATGCATTGGTTGATTACGATATTATCTTATATTGTTTCCTTCACAATGATTGAAACTTCTTTGATACCTGGAAGTGGAGGGTCTTCTTTGATATCCATCTCTTATGTAATTCTATTCTTGAGTCTTCTTTATTTCTAGAATGCTATCCTTTGAGGTCTTGAATTATTCCTTCTTTATAGAGTATTTTATGACTTCTACATTGTTAGCATCATGATTTGCATAGCTAAGGTTATAGGTTTGTAAGAATATTTACAAAGTCATTTTTTGAGTCACAGTGTGTGTGTGTGTGTGTGTGTGTGTGTGTGTGTGTGTGTTTTGTCTCACGATGTCTCAAAATCCTCGGGTCATTGATAAAATAAGAAATAAGATGCAGGTCAAAAAGAGACAAGTTATAAGCCTAAGTCATGTTGGTTTGAAATAAATTCACAAGGTGTCAAGTGGTATGTCAAATTCAAGTTATAAGTCTAGGTGGAAGGTTATTTCACAAGAGTATTAATGATCATTATCATGTGATGAAGTCAGTATTGAGATTATGATCACGTTTTGTGTTAGTTTTAACTTGATCGTATAAAAATGTGTGTGTTGTGCAAATTTGTTGCACAAATTACTTGAATGATGTTTGAAAGGTCTTGTCATCACAAAACAAATATTTTCCCTCTCAAATCACTCTCCATCACCTTGTGCATGTACCATTGCCACATTTTATTTATTTTCATGTATCCTCGACCTCTAATCAACCATTTCCTCTCAGAAAAAGCTTCCAAGAACATTCTGCTACGCAAACCAATATACTCACTACACAAGCTCTGTGTAGTATCCTTGCTATGCAAACTTTGTGTGTAAGCATTTCTCTACACATTTCCTGTTTCTTTAGTTTTTTTTCTGCATAAAGACCAGCGGGCCATGTTCAGCTTAATCCTTGCATCTATGCATTTTCAAAACCTACCTTCTGCATAATTCACATCCCCAATACTAAATAGACCAAACCCTAACCTTCCTGGTTTGTTGCGAAAGTTTCCTATCTAAGTTTGTGGATCCCTCTGCCCTTACTCGTTTCAAGGTTATCTTGTAAACCACAAAGCTATGAAAACTCCAGAGAAGAATAAATATAGAGGAGGAAACGTGTTGAGGTACGAGCCACAGATTCTAATCTTGGTGTATTCAAACCCTGCATTCAGAGTGTATTTTGAGCAAGAAGGATGCATGAGGTTTTGTGATAAAATCAAAGGGTATAACATGCAGTTGACAAAGGAATTTTCTCTGAATTTTAATGGTTTCCAGACAACAATTGTTGAGGTCATTTTTCCAGTTTCATAGGAGACAATAGTTGTTGCAATAAATATTCCAATCCAAGGAGAAAAAAAATTTAAATAGAAGGTTGGCAAGTTGGAACCACCATCTCAGCCACATCTGCAGTTTTGTTTAATAATTGTCATGTACAACACTTGCGTAGCAAATTTTCTATGCAAGTACTGTAAGTACATAGAGATTGAAAGGACAACAAAATATGATTGGTATGCAGTAAATGTAGGCCTCCAGTAAGTTGTTACTATCTAGAAATGAAAAGGTTTCAATAAAATCATTGTGCTACGCAAGTTCACTATGCAATTGTTGTAGGTTGCAGTTACACAACGTGCATGCTATGCAAATGACAGTTTTGCAGTCAACTTCAAGATCATTCCCTAAGAAACTGAAGAGGATTTTGGAAAACCCCAGAGAGGTTTTTGTCAAGCATGAGCTCAATAACAAAAACCTCTCTCATTTTTTACACGTGTCATAGTTTGAGAATTCAAATGAATCTTTATGGTCCATTTTTTCACATTTTAGCATTTAATGTTTTCCTAATTTAGTCATCATCATTGGGCACATATTTTGAGAATCTGGAGAAGAAGTTTTGAAAACCTAAAGAGGTTTTTTTCAAGAATGGACCCAATAAAAAAATACTCTTTTATTTTTTACACAGGTGTTATTATTTGGAAGATATGAAATGATCTTTGAGGCCTATTTTCCACAATTTCGCCAAGCCGGATTTGCTGACAGAGTTCTAGAATCTTTGAAATTCGACTTGATGGTCCTCCAACTCAACAAGGTGGATCCAA
>JASDQU010739853.1:157018-169648 GCA_032191745.1 Picea mariana
AAAGTCTAGAATTTTCCAAGAAATAGATTATAATGGTGGTGTCCTGAAGCTTGTGCTCTAGTATTTGTATGTACTTATTGTTTCTCATTATTCATTATTCATTTCATCTGTTTAAATCAGATATTGCAAGGTATAAAATTCATCTAAATGGTGCTTTAGATTCGAGTGAATTAAACTTTGTTTTTCTCTTTTAATTGGTCAAAATTCACCTTTCATGGTGCTCTGATTTTGTTACATGTTTCCTTCTTCTTTCACCCCACACAACAAACTAAAAAAACTGAAATTTCATTACCTAATTTAGCCTTTGTTCCTCTGGGAAGTTCAACATACCAATCATTGTTTGCATTCGTTTTTAGGAGTCGACTCCAATGCCCAATGGTCCTTTTCCTCTTGCCTAACCAAACCCCATTTTCAACCCTATCCTCATCAATGATCTAGCCATTGTATTGATTAGATAATCTGTCATTCTTGACTGAGCTGTAAAGAGAGAACCATCTTTGGGTTGAAAGGGCTAGCTTTCAGCCTGTAAGTTGGTGTGTGGTTACCTTTGTGACTTGCCTCCACATCCAGGGAAATTTATGGGGTGATAACATACATAAATATGAGCCTACTCTTCATTCTTCCTTTCTTTTGACCTGAAACATGTATCTTCAAATTTATTTGTTGATCATGTGATTCTTCCTTTCTCTTCAACATTCTTATTGAGTTTGACAACTTTATGTCACAACTTATTATTCAAGCTTCTCACAATCTTCTTCTTTCTTCATCATCTAGATATTCCTGACTTCTTCATTTCTCTTTGCTTCTTCAAGTTGGGTCCTCAAAGAGACAAATTCTTCTTCAATTCTTATTTATTGTTGACTAAATTATTCTTCAAGCTTATTTTATTCCTTGGATATTTCTTTGATATGGCTAGTCAAAATATTTTCTCTCTTCTCTGCTTCTTTTCTTTGTGCTACTATTTTTGCTTCCAATTTTGTTTTTCTTCTAACTGACTTTTGCATGCTTCATCAATCCTTATAGATTCTTCTATTTGGACTTTTAGGTTTGTAATCATCTACCAAACTTCTTCAGAGATGGGATTTTGAGACCCCTTCTTTAGCTTGATCAATTCTTCATCGAGTGACTTGTTTTTCTCTCTTTCTTTGACCAGCTTGTCTAAATCCATGGTTATGTGTCTCTCATAATCTTCTTCTTATGAATTTTTCTGAATTCTTTCTTCCCATACTAATTCAACATCTTCTTCATTCCGATTAGCATGTTCCAGCTCTGTGGTATAATGGGATTCCGTAGAGTATATATTATGTAGCTTATCCCAAATTTCTTTGGTTGATGTACATTGTGCCACTTTATCTTTTATTGAATCTGGTAATCCTTCCAAGATGAATTCCATTGTTATTTTTTTGTTTCTCTTCAGTTCCTTCTTGGTTGTAGTCTTCGGTTTCTTTGAATCAATGTATCATGTAACAATTGAATACCAAGCATCATACCCATGTTCCCATAAGAATAATTTCATCTTGTTTCTCCATGTTTCATATTTGTGACCATTATAACCATTAAACTATGGTATTTCATTCTTATACAAATTTTTGATCTCCATGATCTACCTTCTAGTGGTTAGACTGTTTATTGAAGGAACATGCTCTGATATCAATTGTTGGAATACTAAGAGGGGGGGTGAATCAATATGAGTACCTTTTACCACTTTCAATCACAATATTCAAACTTCAACCTTATCATCATTATATAATTTATTATTTCATCCAATATATCATGAGGATATAACCATAAGTAGTACAATTCAACAATTACACATCAAATACACATCACACCAAAATTTATGTGGAAACCCAAATGGGAGAAAACCATGGAATGATTTCTTATACATATCAAGAATACATTCATAGAAATCACCAACTGCCAAATTATCCAACACCAACTGAAAGGAGACACCGCTCCCCCCCTCCCCCCCCCGATTTATAGGAACCATCTTGAAGGAAGAACCAACTCCTCGAGTTCTCCGACACCAACCGGAAGGAGGCTATGACTCCCTGATTTACAGTCACCAACCTGAAGGAAGATCCCACTCCCTGAATTATATGACACCAACTAGAAGGAGGATACAACCCCATTTCCTTTCCCATCCTTCCGCTCTAAAATATAAATGTAGAATCACTTTCACTACCACTAATAATATCATTACCAATGTCACAAATACATCAACCAACCTATCACTGTCATTGTCACATCAACCAACATGTCACTGTCATTGTCACATCAACCAACCTGTCACCGATGATCATCCAACTTGTTATTGTCACTGTTACTATCACCGATATACCATCATCAACCAACTATAACTAGATCCACTCACATGGATACCAAAACCATCACCAAATCATATACATCAAACTGTATCATACCATGCATCATTCGTGTGCATCAACATGTACCATACCATGCATCAAGTATCCAAGATGTGATCATTTCTCAACAATATGCCTCAAGTATGTGATAACATCACCATGACATATACCAAACACGATACCAAGATAGCTAATATATACTTGTAACAATGTATCATATCATCACAATGATGTACCATCATCATCAAGACATGACTCTCATACATGTACGACCATAAAAATAACCCTCAATAAAACATGTAAAGCATACCTATGATCATGTAGCAGATATGATACAAAAAATTAAAGACCTATATCTCTTCCTCAACTTCAGAAACAATATAATATCACATTCATCAAAATTTACCTCAGTCTCACATGACTAGTTTTGGATTAGTCACAAACCCTACCTTTCAACAAGCATAACTCCGTACCTGTAATGAACAAGGTCTAAAATTTTTACCCAGATACTCTTATTTCTTCCATCTCTTCAAAATTTCAGGGTCTAGAACTTCTCATAACAAAAGTTATAGAGAAAATGGAAGACCTTGTTGAATTCTAGCCTATTCTAGAGAGTGAATGTGTATAACATGACACACGCTCAATATTTGATATTTGTTTTTTAAACTTGCACAAAAGATACTAAGGAATGTTTGTTCTTGCTAAAATTGGTCTCACGGAATTTGGATCCTCTATGAAGAAGTTATGATTGTTTTAACTGGAACACCAGTTTGAGACTAGCTTCATGACTAGTCAAAAACCCTATCTTCCATAGAGTGTATATCCAAAAGTAAAACAACACATAAGATAAAATTATTACCACAGGTACCCTGATATGTCTTATCAATAGACTCCATCCTCCAATTTTTTTCTATATAAATCATTCCTGAAAAAAAAAAATTATATTGAAAATGGTAAGATGACCTTTAAATAACATACCCTAGAATATATCATCACAAGGCTTCATCCTCTCTTATAATTTCTCCCTTCTTCACTTCATCTTCCCTCTGAATTTTTCCTCAGATATCATTGGTTACCTCAGATAAGAATCACTTGCTCACTTTTAATATGTTCAATAGAATGTGTGTGTGAATTTACTTGTGAGAGACTTCTTGAGGTATATATATATTTTTTCTAAGTAACCTCTTTCCTTAATTTTAGGGCTTCTTGAACTTTCTTGTTACAACCACTTTACCCTTTGACTAAATATTTATAACTATTTAGGGGATTCTTAACCATTCTTTGGGGATTCCAACTTCATGAGACCATACCTCCCCAACCATGAAGAACCATGTGGCATACCACCTACCATTAGAAACATCACGAAAAGAAATATCCACCTATGAGTGTGTTACCTACATTTACACTATTCTTCATGTCTGTATTTCTAAAACAAGTTTTGGATTCATGACCACACCTATGGGTTTCTTGTATACTTCTTCAAAGCATCTTCCCGTGAGGGCCATGCTTAGAGATATTTCATAAGGGGACCACTTTAGATACTTCTCCAAATACACCTGTCACATATATTGACATCAATGAAAACCACTTATTGTTGACATCAATGACAACCAACTGTTCAAAAACATCAATGACAACCACTTCTTGTTGACACCAATGACAACCAACTTTCCAACAACATCTATGACAACAAACTGTCCAACAACCTGTATATGGACTGGCCTAGGTATCCTAAGACCCTCCATAGAGCAACTGATCGATCTCTTGATTGGTATAGTGCCACTAAGAATAGCACTCGAGAAGATACTCTCTAGTACCTAGGTAATTGGGTAGTACGGCTAAGGGTACAGTTGAGCCTCCTTAGTTGGTTCCCTAAAATATTGGGCTGAGTACTACTATTCAACCTCGCACGTATATCATAGAGCTACAACATAGGGAAAACCCTTTTCCATGGGAACCCTGGAAATCCTAACTAAGGGGGAACATACCCAACAAGATACAAACATGATTTTCTATCCATGCAACTTTTCCTCATGCATTCTAGTTGTGAATTGACTACACATTTCTTATTGTTAATAATTTGTGCATTCTAAAGCTGCAAAAGTATTCGTATCGAAGTATAACTCCATAAGAGTAAAACAAAATTTTGGGGCCTGCCCACACCCTTATTTGAGACCTATCCCATTGGATTCATCTCTTCTTCCTGATCATGGTGGTACCCTTCATTTTTAATATATTTGTTTTTCCATGGACCTAACCCCTTATCAACACCTTTATTTGATACCTATCCCATTGGATTCCTCTCTTTTTTCCTGATCGTAGTGGTACCTATCATTTTCTTTGGACCAGATCCTCTTCCCGACACCCTCATTTTCTATCAAGCCCAACATAATCAATATATTGTGTTGATCGATGAGGTATGTTTCTACCTAAGCGTTCACAATGGCCCCTACCACCCACATTGAAACCCTAGATGAATTGGTCACTGAGGTAGACAAATTTTCCATCAAGCTCAACTAGGGATTGGCCACCCTCTCCAAAAAAATTGAAGAGGACCTACGCCATAGAGTGAAAAACCTCTCCAACTAATTTCAATACTTTTTGACATACAACTAGGGTTAACAACCTCAGTCCCACCCTCATACTTATCATTATTCCCATTATGATAACCCTCATTTTTCCCATTCCCCTTGGGGTTATCTAAACTTCTGGAATAAGGTGCCCAAATTTGAGATGAATAAATTTGATGGATCAAACCCAATAGGTTGGGTATCCCAAATGGAACACTACTTCTCCCTCCATGATATACGAGACAATGAGACCAAACTTCATATGGGAGTTTTGTACTTGGATCGAGAACAATGGAAATGGTGGAAATGGAATAATATATGTTATCCAGGACTACCAACTTGGACCATGTTCACCAAATTAGTTTGTGCCCATTTTGATAGGGAATCTCATTTTTTGGGATGACTCACAAAGCTATGACAAACAGGGCTAGTAGCAGACTTCATCTTTGCATTTGAATAATTTGTTGGATCATGTTGTCATTGATGCCAATGGTTTTATTGATTGATGTCATTGAACGATGTCAAGTGATTGATTGACGCCAAAGGATTGATTTATTGATGATTGATTTCAAATGTAATATGTATTGTCCTTGATGATAATGGATAGATGTCAAGTATATGATGCATATGATGTCATGCATAGATGAAGATGGATCAAGGAGTTGTCATTGATACATGATGCAAAGATGAAGATGGATCGATGTGGTTTCTTTGATATATGATGCATAGTTAAATTGATCATTATAGTCTTATCATGGTTGATAAGGTTCACAAATGGATGAACTCCAAAGTGGTCCCCTTATGGTGAAATCCCTTACGGGAATATTCTTTACGATTGAGTTATCCTAGAAGAATGGTTGGAGAACCCATGTTTGAATGTGGAATAATGAGATTAATATCAATGAAGTTGTTGGTGAAACTATCCTAGATGGATAGTGCTTGTCATGCCATTTCTGGTGGTATGTGGAATGTCACATAACTCCTCATGGTTTGAAATTTATGGCCTTACGAAGTTGGAGGACCCTCATATGAAGGCTTGAAGCCCCAAAAGGTCAAAGAATTCAAAGTGCTTGAAAATAAGAAATCATTATTTAGATGATAAAGTAAAGTGACAAATCAAAGAAGATTATTTAAATGATAAACTGAGGTGACAAATTCAAGGAGGAATATTTAAATGATAAAGTAATGGAGAACTTTCTATTTATGGAAAGTGGTTAATCCTAGAATGAGGAAAACAGGTTAAGTGACCTAGAAATGGGTTAAGTGGCCTAGCAGATGAAGAGTATAAATAAGAGGCAAGGGTATCTTGTGAGAAGTACATTTTGGGAGTGTCTCTTGTGTATCTATTAAGCATGATTGAAGATCTATTTTGAGAGAGAGAGAGAGTATGGAGGATCTCATGAACGCATCATAGTTTCAGCAAGTCTGAGATCATGACGGCAGAAGTCTCGGAAGTTCAAAAACCCTAGTTTCTGAGGTGTACGTGGGCTACAGTGAGCCAAGGCGCGTACATACACGGGTTGTATGAAGACAGGGCGCATACAGTGGATGAAATCATGGAGATTGGTGGTTGAGCTTAGGACAATCTCCTGAAGACTGAGGCCAGTTCCAGATCTGCATTCTATGGGCTCAGATCAGCCATAGAAACTCTGGTATGGTTGCATTGTTGTCTTGATGGATATTCTTGTTTGTTTTGTGGTGAATGCTTAAGGCATTCTTGGTGTGACTGTTATGATGTGGTTGAGCTGGTTGATGAAGTGAGAAACACTCTTATGATTCAGTTCTGATATGTTTTCTATAGTATACTAGTTTCTTATACATGATGGAGTAGCATTCATATTGTCTGGTTGAGAAGCATGAGTAAGTTGATGGAGATATTGGATATGTTGTGATTGGTTCTGGATCAGATTGGATGGTGAAATACAGATGAAAATGTGATTGAAGGTTGCAGTGGATCTGAGTTGATCTTGAAGGGAAAACCCTAAGTAACTCAGAAGGCATACGCAGGCTGTAATACAGACTGACCGCATACATACACGAGTTGTAGTGAGCCAGGGCACGTACACACGTGGGCTGCACCACTGACAGGTCACGTACATGTGATAGATTGATATCTGTGGAGGATTGTTACCTCATCTCAGTTGGTGATGAGGATGTAAGTTGAGTCTTGCATATAGAGCTGGTGCTCTTGTAGAGTTGTACTCTATTCAGTTGTTGTTGAAAAACCCAAGGATTGTAGTTCGTAATAAAAGAAAATTGTAAATACATCTTGTGTTCATTGTGCTCCTTGTGATGATGACTTGTTGATGATATATGTTGTTGATATATGTTCACATCTAACTAGTTATAAATGACAACAATAAGTAATGAGTAAATAGTGATTGCTAGATAATGAGTTTTGTGTAAGAGGGAAGTTTTGGGAAAAGAGCTCCACACTCATTCACCCCCCTTCTAAGTGTGGTTTGTGTGTCCAACATAGTTGGCTATCAAAATTGAGGGATTATCTTATGAGTTTTATCTGGAGTTTTTTATTAGTGGCTTAAAGGATGCCATTCAAGATCATGTTTTTATGTAGCATCTCATTACTTGGTTGTAGGAGTGCACATTAACATTGGAAGTTGAGACCAATCTTCAGGCCCAACCCCTTTGTTCTGCAGTTACAAACCTCCCTCCTCTAGGGGACACATCTGCTCCGAAACAAAATTTGAAGGTCCAAAAGGTATCTCCGGTAGAAATGGTTGAACATCATAAGAAAGGACTTTTCTATTATTGTGATGAAAAGCATTCCTTGGGCCATAAATTTCGTGAGAAAAAATTATTCCAAATTAATGCATCAGCTTCCACATCCTCCAAGGACATATTATCAGATGAGGTCACTGACTTAGAGGACACACAACCAATTGTTCCCACCCCATATTCAGTCACACTTCCTGTAGAACCAAAGGAACATATCATCTCTCTCCATGCCCTCGTGGGTATTTCTTCTCCACAGACATTAAAAATCAAGGACTACATCAAACATAGGATAGTCGTGGTGTTTATTGATAGTGGTAGCACCCATAATTTCATTCATCATAGGATCACTAAGGAGGTCAAATTATTTGTCAGACCAGTTTCTAATTTTCAAATTCTCATTTCTAATGGTGGTTGTGAGAATGTCAAACTCCAAATGGGTCATTATCACCTGAAAACTCACATGTTATCCATTTCCATGGGTGGTTATGATATTGTCTTGGGTGTTGAATGGATTCACACCTTGTGACCAATTACCATGGATTATCAAGATTTATATATGAACTTTAATCAATGTTCTCACTCATATACCCTTAGAGGCCTCCAATATGACTCCCCAGAAATTATCAATTCTCACCATATGGAGAAACTCCTAAAGAAAGGACACAATGGTGTGATTTATCAACTTAATTCCATATAGGTATAGGTAAATCATCCCCAACATTACATCCTAACCTTCAATTGGTCTTGGATAATCACCACGGGATCTTTGACACACCCACAGACCTACCCCCCTCTAGGGGTGAACATGATCATTGTATCCCTCTCCTCCCAGGTAGTTAGCCTCCCAATGTACATCCCTACATGTATGCATTTTCTCAAAAAAATCAAATAGAAAAAATAGTGTAGAAAATACTGGAGGCTGGTGTAATTCTCCCAAGTACAAGCCCATCCTCATCCCCCATTGTGATGGTCTTAAAAAAGGAAGGATCATGGTGCATGTGCCCATATTTTCACACACTTAATAAATTGACCATCAATGATAAGTTTCCTCTTCCTGTTGTTTATTATCTATTGGATGAACTCCAAGGTGCTCGTTTCTTCACAAAACTAGATCTTCACTCAGGCTATCACCATATTTGAATGAATGAAGTAGATATTCCCAAGACTACTTTCCAAAATCATGAAGGGAATTGTGAATTCTTGGTAATGCCTTTTGGTCTTTTCAATTCCACATATACCTTCCAAAGCTTCATGAATAAATTCTTGGAGCCTTAACTTTATAAGTTGGTTCTGGTTTTCTTTGACGACATCCTCCTTTATAACCGTGTTTTGGATTCCTGTCTACACCATGTGGATAGATTAATTCAATTGTTACAGGACAATCAATTATTTTTCAAAAATATCAAGTGTGCATTTGGATCAAGCGAGGTTGAATACTTGGGACAAATTGTGGACTGTGAGGGGTAAGGGTGCACCCCAAAAATATTCAATCCATGCAAGAGAGTCCATGACCCATGAACTTGAAGATCCTTGGGGATTTATTAGGCCTCACATGATATTACCATAAATTTGTCCACCATTATGGAAACATTTCCAAGCCATCGACATGCCTTCTAAAAAATAATGCATTTCATTAGACACAGGCAGCAGAGAAGGCTTTCACACAGTTAAAATAGGCCATGTGCACTACCCCTTTCTTAACCACCCTGACTTCAAAAAAAAATTGTTGTGGAATTGGATGCTTCGGGGACTGGTATTGGCATCATTCTCACATAATATGGTATACCTCTTGCTTTCACTAGTCAGGCTTTGAGTGGTCGCAATTGGAAAAATATACATATGAAAAGGAAATGGTGGCCATTCTCCATGTGTTGCACACTTGGTGACCATATCTATTGAGCCATCGTTTTCATATCAAAACAAATCACCATAGTTTAAATTATTTCCTAGAGAAGAGTTTATCCTCCCAGGAACAAAACAAGTGGCTGACCAAAATAATGGGCTATGATTATGAGATCATATATAAAATGGGAAAAGACAATGTACTGGTAGATGTGTTTCCAAAACAATATGAGGATGAAGGTTCCCTCTTTTGGTTATCATTACCAGGTCCTAATTGGATTAAGTAATTTTGAAAAGAGTGGCTCACCCACCCAACTATATCACAGGTAATTCAATGACTTTAGGAGGACCCTAACGCACCCAGCGACTACACATGGAAAGGAAATATCCTCCACTATAAGGAGTGATTAGTTGTGTCTCCTACTTCAACACTCAAGCCCAATATATTAAATGAATTCCATTCATCTTCTATTGTTCGTCACTCGGGATTCCAAAATACATATGCACATGCTTGCCATTCTTTTTTATGGGAAGGAATGAAGAATGAAAACCCTTTATCACTGAATGTGATATTTTCTAATGCAATAAAGGTGAAACTGTCAAGACCTCATGAGCTCTCCAACTGTTACCCATTCCATATTCTATTTATACTTACATCTGCATCGACTTTATTGTGAGCCTTCCAAAAGCGGGAAACAGGTCATTCATCATGGTCATGGTAGATTACCTCTCAAATTATGCACATTTTTGTGCTTTACCATTCCCTTTTACGCCCACTATGATAGCACAAATTTTAATTTATTATATCTTCAAACTACATGGCATGCCAACATCCATTGTGTTTGATCATGATTCAAGTTTGACTAACATGTTTTGGAAAGAATTGTTTAAATTACAAGGCACACAATTGAACATGAGAAAAACATACCACCCTTACATAGATGGCTAAACGAAAGTTGTTAATAAATATTTGGAAACATCCTTGCAATGTTTTTCCTCGGGTAAACAACATTAATGGGTGAAATGGTTACCCTTGGCAGAATGGTGGTACAACACTTCCTATCATACATCAACCAAAATTACACCATATGAAACAATGTATGCCAACAACCACCTACTGAAACTTCATATATTATAGGAACATAAAAGGTCCATGATATTGATAATTTGATACAAGGTAGAGAAGATACCCCCGCAGCTTTGAAGGATAACCTCCACATGGCCCAAAATCGTATGAATCAACAGGATAACCAATAACATTCTGAAAGGGTTTTCCAAGAAGGTGATTAGGTGTTACTCAGAATCCAACCTTACAAGCAAACCTCAATCAAATCCCATGGCCACCATAAGTTGACACCCAAATTTTATGTCCCCTATTAGATTATCAAATGTATTGGTCTAGTCACCTACAAACTGACACTTCTAGTTGCCTCCAAAATACATCTGGTGTTCCATGTTTCTTGTTTGAAGAAAGTGGTGGGTCATAATTGTAGGGTTCAAACCATCCTACTTAACTTAGATGAAGAAGGCTCCATTTGGATACAACTAGAATTCAACACAATGTGCACAAGCATCACTTGTATGGCCAAACTATCAAAGAATTATTGATCAAGTGGAAGGACGCGACTCTGGAGGATGCAACTTGGGAACTAGTGGCCATACTGCAACAGTTTTCACATCTTCATCCTTGAGGACAAGGCTACTTTTGAAGGGGGAGGGCATGTTAGGATCTGACCATAGCCCCTCTTATTTGGTTATTGTTTAGCATGATATATTTTACATGTAATAAAGGTTGGCATTAGTTAATAAGGCATATTAAATAAATGTGAACAAGTCAATGTAAGAAGACCTAATAGAATATTCTACTTCTAGAAATATCTTCCTCTAGAATGTTCTTTAGAATACATAATTAGTATAAATAAGAGTAGGAGGTATGCAAAATATTTTATGGAGATTTATTGTAATAGAGTGCTACTCTGCTGGAGGTTTCCCCCTCGAAGAGGAAAGTGAACATTGCTTCTGTTTCAATAAAATGTATCACTTTTGGTGTTCTCTTCTCAATATTTTGTTGTTCCATTGGCAATTTATCTGTTATTTTCTATCTCTTCTCAAAATAACATAACCAGGTGCATAACAATTATCTTCTCCTCACACCCAAAATGATCTAGGAGAATCAAAAAATCAAGGAGTTCTAAAGTTTCCTTCATCACACCCTTAAAGTAAATGGATTGGTTCATGACCCCAATCCCAAATTGTTTAAATAAAACTGTAAATAATCCACTAAAATCCCCCTTTGCAAGGTAAAAAAAAAATAGTTTAGTACAGGTTAGGATTTCAAGGGTAGGCATCCAAACAACCCCCTGTCATCACTTTTCATTTGAAACTTTGAAAAATGGTTTTTTTGCATAATGGACCAAATTATATGACATGTGGGAAGATTTTGAAAATGATGAAGGATTTGGGAGATTTGGGTGTTTTTATAAGCACAATTTTCTCAAATTTCGTGAATGTTCAGTTTTCCAAAAACGCCCAATTCCAATTGGATGCTCAATCAATATTGAGGAGGAAAATGGGACAACACATTGACTTGAGGTGTCAACAGATCCAAATTCCTCTTCAACACAATTCTATTTTGAAAATACATATCCAATTTTCCAGGCAACGGTTGAGCAAACAAATCTAGAATTGAAGGCATCAATTACTCAACATTTAGACATTATAAAATCAGCAACTAAGGACATCAGAGGGGGTATATTAGGATAATTTTTGGAAGCAAATTTGTGTTCATTTTTGTAAGCCTGATGGGCCACATATATTGTAAACTTCTCAGATCCAAAGGACAATTCCTTGGATTCATATCTTGAATGAAATAAAGCCATGTTTTCCTCATAATGTGTAGTGTTAAGATTTCTTACACTTCCGTTCCTTTTCTCGGTTCTATATTTGCACTTTCTATTTATTATAAGTTAAAGTAAAAGTGTATGTTGTGTTACAACTGGGTTTTATGTGTTAGGATATTTAGACACTTAGGAGTTAGTTAAGATCTACTTGGTCTAATATGTCGTTAGGTAAAAGTGTGTTTCTTTAGTATGCATTAGTATGCATTTGTAGTTAGG